>JANBPO010006887.1:4979501-5104445 GCA_024336825.1 Amorphophallus titanum | reverse complement strand
GCTTGCGGCAACCACGATCACGTCGGCCGGCGCCGCGTGAGTGGATGCCAGCGCCGTGAGCATTCGAAGGACGCTGATCGCTGCTCCTTTGGGCCCGCCGAGGGCGGAACCACACTGCTCTGCGAACTCGGCCGACTCGAGGAGGCCTCCGCGGTGCACCACCTCGAGGTATCGGGCCCCCAACGAGACGGTCGCGGTCACGGGGGAGCCGAGGCACAGGCGCAGCAGCTCCTGATCGACGGCGGCTTCGGACGCGGTCGGCGACATCGCGGCGTACAGCTTCGAGAACCAGCCCGCGCGGTAGGCGGAGAAATCGCGATTGAGCGCCTCCAAACAGGAGCGCAGCACACGCGTACGGCTGATCGCCCCCTCGTCGACCAGCAGCCGGACGGTCGTCGTCGTCCTTGTCGGGGCGCGGGGGATGCTCGTCAGCGAGTGCCTGGTAGTCGGAGTGGGAGATCTCGGCCAACGTCACCTTGACGGCCGCAGCCTCGGCCTCGGCCAGCAGGTCGTCGTGCTCCTTGCCCAGCCGCATCGCCTCGGACTTCTGCCCGGTACGCAACGGCCCAGCAGTCGCCTCGGCGCGGAGTGCTTCGGCGGCACGGTCCAACAGGACGTCGAGACGTGCCTGGTAGTCGCCGCCATACAGGGGGACGACGGACGTGCGTCGCTCAATCTTGATGCTCATGGCTCGGTACTCCTGCGGCTCGATAGATGGCTCGGTGAAAGGAAGCGGGCAGGCGACCCGAGCCGATCGCCTGCCCGCGCTCAGGGGGTCCGTCAGGACGAGGACGACGACGAGGACGACTCGCCACCGACAACGCCGTCCTGCGGCCTCGTCAGGTAGCCCGTCTCCTGCGTGATCTGCTCGATGGCGAACTCGTCGTCGCCCGTCGGGACCGGGAACTGCTCGCCCAGCTCGACGTGATGCACGCGGTAGCGGTCACCGTTGGCGAACGCCGTCTCCGAGTCCACGCCGAGACGGTCGACGATCCAACGCTCGCCGCCGGCCGGAAGCGCAGCCTTGGCGGCGTTCGCGGTCGCGTCAGCAGCGCCCTGCGGATCGTGCACGTAGGCCAGGGACGGGGCGGTGTACGACGCCAGACCGAGGCGCTCGAGCTGCGAACCCTCGCCGGTACGACGGGGGCTGTTGCCCTTGTTCTGCGAACCGCCGGGGTTGAACCGGCCAATCCCGTACATGGTCACTTCGACGCCAGCCGTCAGCTCGGCGGTCGTGATTGCGGTCACGTCCTCCGGCTCGGTCGACAGGACGACAACCTTCTGGTTGCCCAGCGACTTGACGCCCTCGGGGTAGGTCACAGTCATTTGGAGCCCTCCTAGGCTTCATAGGGGCGGACTGTCCGCCCGTACTGATGGCTCGGTGTTGCCGCGTCGCTGGACGACGAGGACGATTCGGGGGAGCCGTCGTCGTCTGACGAGGACTCCGAAACCTGCTCCGGCTCAGGTGCCGGGACAGGGGACTTGGGCTGGGACGACTCGGCGCGCGACTGCGCGACGCTCACGTGTCGACGACGAGGGATTCGGGACGGACGGCGAAGACCCGGTTCTTCATCGCTTCGCCGGCGTCGGCGGACGCGACCGGGACGATCACGCGGAAGTAATTCGTCGAGTATCCCCCGACGTAGGCGCGCGACGGATCCGGGCCTTTCACGGCGCTCTCGACGAGAACGCGATCGAGCGGTCGGCCGTGGGTGCGATTCTCGTCGAGGATCCGCTGATGGACCGCCTTCATCCGCTCGAGGCTGAGCGCGCGCAGCACCTTCGCGCGGCGGGCGCGTTCCGACGGTTCGACGGAGTTCGGAAGTCGGGTCGCGGGCGTGCCCTCGCGTTCGCTGTACGGGAAAACGTGAAGGCGCGTCCAAGGCAGGGCGCGGAGCCGTTCCACTCCCCACTCGAAATCCTCGCGCGATTCGCCCGGGAAACCCGTGATGACGTCCATCCCCGCGTAGACGCCGCCGATCGGCGCCGGCAGGTCGCTCACCGCCGCGAGGCATTCGCCCACTTCTTCCGCGCCGTACTTCCGTTTCATGAGGCGGAGGATCTTCGCGTGCGGGCTTTGGAGCGAGACATGGAAGTGCGCGCAGAGACGCGGATTCGCGGCGTAGAGCGCGCGGAGCCTCTCCCCGATCTCGGTCGGGTCGAGCGACGAGATCCGAAGACGTTCGAGCGTCGTTTCGGCGAGCACGGCCTCGACGAGCGCTTCGAGCGCGGGCTTTCCGTCGGCCGAGAGATCGCGGCCGTAGTCGCCGATGTTCGTCCCCGTGATCACGACTTCGCGGATGCCCTGGGCGACGAGCTCGCGCACCTGCGCGACGAGCGCCGGGATCGGCAGGCTCCGGCTCGGTCCGCGGCCGTAAGGGATGATGCAGTAAGTGCAGAAGGAATCGCACCCTTCCTGGATCTTCAGAAATCCGCGCCGTCGACCCGTCTCGCCTCGGAGGTGCACCGGCGGAAGCATGAAGGAGCTTTCGGGCGTAGCCCACTCGCGGTCGATCGGGTGACGCGAGAGCAGGTCGTCGTACGAAGCGACGCCGCCGAGGACGACGCCTTTCGCCAGTCCGACTGCGGCGGCGGAATCGCCCGACGATTCCTTCGCGAGGCCGGCGGCGGAATCGTCCCGCGATTCCTTCGCGAGACTCTGCCGGCGCGCCGGGCATTATAGAACGTATCATGAACAAAAGCGCAAAACTGGCGGAATTGCGCCATTCCCTGGCGCGCTATGGCCTGCCCTCTGATCGACCGCCGGTTCCCCTTGGCAACAAGGCTGTGGATGACCTGCTGGGCGGCGGCCTGCGACCTGGCGCCCTGCACGAAGTTTTCGCGCGTGGTTGGGGTGGTGCAGGTTTTGGGGTGCTGCTGGCGATGCTGGCGGCGGGAACCAAAACCCTGTTCTGGGTGCGCCCGGATTATGAGGCGCTGGAATATGGCGCTCTTTCGCCTGCCGGCCTGGCGGAACTGGGTGGGGATCCGCGCCAGCTGGTGATGGTTCGGACACGTGGACCTGCCGACGCCCTGTCGGCGGCCAATGACATCCTGGCCTGTCCGCATGTCGGCGCCCTGCTGCTGGAAATGAAAGGCGATCCGAAATGCCTGGACCTGGTGGCCAGCCGAAGACTGGTGCTGGCGGCCGAGCAGAACGGCGTCACCGCGGTGATGTTGCGCGCCGGCGCAACGCCCGAACCCAGCGCCGCGCTGACCCGCTGGCAGGTGGCGAGCGCGCCATCCCCGGCAGAGGACGATGATTGGGGCGCTCCGGTTTTTGACGTTCAGCTTGTCCGCCATCGCGCCGGCGGGCAGGGTCAGGCTGAACACCCCCCGGCCATCGCTGACCGCGCCGTAGACGGTCCCGTCCGGCGAACCCAGCCGCACGGGCGCGTTCGGCTCAGCCGTGCCGCCAAGCTGGATCTGGCCATCGCCGAGACGCTGGGCCGAAGTGAACCGCGGCGGCGGGGTGTAGCCGACCTGGCCTTGCGCCGACTCATCGGCAGGCACCGGCGGGGTGCGCCAGTCGCCGCCGCGGCTGCAGCCGGCGCCGAGGCCCGCGATCAGCATCACGCCCAGCCAGGCCCGCGCCTTGCCGACACCCCTTGTCTTTTGGGCCGAATGACCAATGATCCGCCGCTTCGTCATCCGAGAGGCCGTCAATGTCCGTATCCGCGCGGATCGATTCGATCTGCGTCTATGCCGGGTCGTCCGATGCCGCCGACGCCAGCCTGCTCCACGCGGCCCGCGACCTTGGCGAGACCATCGCCCGCAGCGGCAAGCGGGGGTGCTCAAGCACATCTTCCGGAACCACTCAACGGCCGGCTTCAACCCCAAGGGGCGCGCGCCGGACACCGCCGCCAAGCGCGTCATGGTGCAGGTGAACTACGGCACATGGGAGTCGGAGATCCTGGAGATGATCGCCAACGGCACACCGCCGTTCGACAAGGACCTGCTCGAGATCAAGGACATCCTGCCCTACGTCAAGCACGGCGGCATCACCGTGGCGCGCCTGAGCCGCATCCTGGGCCGTGCGCCATTCCACTTCGAACCGATGCCGCCGGCCGCCAACAAGCGTCTGTTCGCGTGGCGCAACGCCAAGCAGTGGGGCGAGATCAGCGGCGTGTACCGCAACACGCACTACGCCGACGGCTCACGCCCCACCGGCTGGGAGTGGACCGATCAGCTGCCGCCCAAGCTCGCGGAGGCTTGCGGGCTGCCAGGGGCGCCGATCTCGGAGCCCGCCTGCGACTTGATCTGAGGCTGGAGCAGTCGGCGAAAGAACTGCTCTACCTCCATTACGGCAGCATCGAGCTGGCGCGACGCAGGGCCGTTCGGCCGCGCACAGGAATCCGCGGCCTGCAGTACCATGTTGATGGACTGAATGGAGGGCGGCACAAGGGCCTGCTGTTTCTTGGACACTTAAGCTCCTTTTTCTTCCAGCGCTCGTAGGCGCCGCTCGTGGTCTTGGGTAACATTCACATTCAATGCCAAAATGGCGCGGATGTCGAGTGTTAGCGGCGCATCCGTGTCATACTCAATATCGTAATCAGCGTCGCTGCGCGACAGTCCTATAAGGCGCCCGACCTTTGGTTTGCGAGACTTCTCTACTCGCATCATCCCCACGGCTTCCGGCATGATATCTTTTATATTGCGCGCGTCGAAGCCAACGTAATCGCTCTTGGACTGATCTAGTCCGGTTTCAGCTTTATAGCCGTGCATGATCGTCTGGATCTGCATAAGAGCGTCCGCGCCGCGCATGAACGGGCGTATTTGAGATTTCAGGGCGCCGTCGGATACCGCGGTTATGTTGCCGGAGGCGTCTGTAGTCAGAGTGCCGGCGCCGTAGGCGTTGAACCGTATAGCTCCAGCGCTGCTGACTACAAGCCTTACAGTGTTGCTAGTAGCAAAGCCGAGTACTCATCAAAATCAGCGATGTACTCTGCTACCGACTGATCCCCTTGACTAAGACTCTGCTACCGATCAATAAGACGATGTCGGTAGGTGGAAGGGAGATATTTCTGCTTGAGCTTGGCCTTCATATCATCCCATGTCTCAATCTGAGGCTGATGTTGCTGCATCAGCAGGCTCTCTATGTTCCTCTAATATGTTTATGCCTTGCCAAGCAGCTTCATCTTGGCAAATCAGACTCTCCGGTGGTCCGTTATCTCGAACCACTCAAAATAACGATCCATGCCAGCCTCCCAGTCAAGATAAACCTTGGGTTCCATGGACTCATCAAAGGTGGGAGGATCCACCCACACGGACCTAAGGACACGCTCATCCTCATCGTCCCTATTGGGCCGGTTGCCACGCCGGGCACGGCCATACCCCTCAAACTCACTATCGGACCCAAAATACTCAAACTCCTGAACACGTCGTCTCCGATCGTCGGCCCTAGGGTGTGCAGGCCGAGGGACAAGGCCAAGTGCCCCTTGGGCCTGCCCGGGGGCATCCTCCTGCTGAACTCTACCCGGATTGGGCCGTCCCACTAGACCTTGGATGGTCCAGTCGGAAGCCTCCATCCGATCGTCCATGGCCGTCATCCGGCCCTCCATGAGTGCAGCATGATCTCTAAAGCTCTTGTCAAACTGGTCTATCTAATCCATGAGAGCTTGCATCATATCCTGGAGGGTAAAGTCATTCGGGGCAGCATTCCTAGGGTCAGCCATCGGGACCGGGCGTTGGTAATTGGTACCACGCCGAGTGGGCATGCAAGACTCTAAGGGACAATGGGGCTAAAACTCTAAGGGACTAGACAAGACTCTAAATTGGAATGCAAAGGGTAGAACGCGGACTCAAATAAACCTAGGAGAACCCTAAGGACTCAAATGCACCCTAGACCACCTAAAGCTCTGATACCAAAAATGATGTGGGATGCTATGTAAGCTAAGGCTCTACGCGATGTCGGGACTAAGCGGCAACTATAACCAGCAACGTCGATAGATCGAATGACATCGACTCAACACCTACGATTCCCAAGGGGGAACTATGCCAAAGAATAAGCAACCATAGGCTCACAAGTGCCCCAAGGAGAGACGCGCGCCGATCCGCACGGTTGAGAAATCGGCAGGGTCTAGGGTGGTCAACTCCACACTCGTGACTCAGACGAGTCACTGGACGGTCACACTCTCTCACCGCGACAATGATAAAAATATGATAATGGGCTAAGGACCTAGCAAGCACACAAGCAGCGGCTTCAAGTGAATATACTAGACTAGCAAGCTAACTAGCAAGGAAACAAACACGTACCTCCACGCTTGGGGCGTGGGGAAGAAGCCTGGCCAAGTCACACGATCCCCGGTACAAAGCTAAATAGATACAACCCAAACAATGCCCACTCCTCACTGGGAGGTAAAAGGCTACACAGTGATCTGGGGTCATGAGACGTGGGGTGACGGGTCCCGAGTCGGTGAAGCTCGTCATCCACGTGTACCGCTGTGAACTGATCGAACTTAGCTACAACCACGAACTGGCCTGGATCTAACAGCAAGGATGGCGAGTCCCGGGTGCCCAGGATGGAGCAACGGTGCTTGGAGACAGGCAGCAGTAGATGACGATCGCTCTGGAAGAAGGTGGAAGCTGATGGCGCTGACGTGGTCCTCCGGCGTGGTCTCGAACGGTGGGTAGACTACTGACCAATCTGTGCTGGTACAGGTGAGTAGCAGGAAGATGGGGCTGGAACGCGGCCCTCTGCTCATCCGTTGTTCACGAAAATTGACATGGATGCTGGTGGGGACGTCCCAAGGATGCTCGTGGAATATCAGTTGCAACCGAGCGCCGTGGAGGTCGAGGCAAATTTTGGAGCAGACCACTGTGCGTTCTGGCTCGTCTGCTGGTAGCAGGACAGAGGGTGGAAGAAAGGGGAGGAACCGGGACTTCCAGGTGGCTTTTGGGGTGGGGTCTTCTCTGGTGGACAGGTGAGGGTCGTGGGAAGATTGGGGCGAAGTGGCGGGGTGGTGTGTAATGGGGGTCTTGGACGTGGGAGGTGAAGACAGACGTGGCTCAGTTTTGCAGACCAGTGTAGATAGAACTGAAAGCGCTAATGGGGGATTCGGTAAGCGGGGCAAATGGCCTCATAAATATGAAAGAAAATTATGGGGAAAGGTTATGGACGTGGAGAAGAAGTGCTCAAAATTCCAGAGAGTTTGGAGAAATTTTTGGTGACATCCCTTAGTAAGGGTTTGGGCTCTGTCTCTGCAGACCTGCATAGAGATAGTCTACGCAGGTAAAAGGGCTATGAAGGGATCTTCGGGGGCATGGGGGATAGGTGGAGGAAGAAAAGTCCAGAAGGGGCGGATGAGATCTGAGGAGGGGCAAGGGCGTACCAACCTGATCTTCACAACTCTGTCCTACAGACAGACAACCAGGGAGGTGCACAGGGCAGCAGGGATCTTTCACCTCTACGCTTGCAGCACGGCCATGATCTCTGAACTCCAGGCTTGGGGAGATGTTGGGGAGGTCGCCTCCCAGTAGCTGGAGAAACAGGGAACCTGAGGGATGGGGCTAGGGCGTCACACCCTAGAGGAAGGGGAAGAGGGAGAGGGACTCACACCCAAGAGAAAGGAGAGGGGAGAGGGCCGTGGCCTTCACAAGTTCTTTCTCCAAAAGAATTTCTTCATTGACTTCTTCCAAAAAATAATACAGGAGTTTAAATATGGGGAGGGGAAAACCTTAATTAGTTTCCTAAAAGAAATACTAAGAAAATCCAATTTAATTTGAATGGCCTACATAATAGGGAAGGGAGCTATTCCTTCTCCTAAAAGATAGGAGAGGGGCGGCTACCATCTCCAAGGAGCAGAGGAAAGGATGGGGTGCGCCCTCCTCCTTCAAACCTTAATGGGTCTGGGTAGAGGAATGGGTCTGGGTAGAAGGAAAAGGAGGGTTGGCCCAAGGTGGGCTCACCGATGGGCGCCCAGCCCAGTTGGGCCCTGGAGAGTGAACCAAAGGTGGCCCACTAGCCCTGAATAGCCTACACAGCTCAAATAAGGTCCAAATGGAGTCTAATTGGCCTCAAAATGGTCTATAAAGGTCCTACATGAAAGAAATAAAAGACTCCAAGCTCCAAACTAGCTCTCCATGTCATCTCTAGGCCATAGTGAAGTCTGTGCATCCCGAACAGTATTGTGCGTCCTGTAATATCGCTTTGCCACATCACGCCAATCTCAAGCTCGGGTGTCCTCACCAATCCCAGGCCAACCTTCCTCAGTGCCCAACTATCTCCAGAAGAACAAAAGTTGTACATCTAGCGCGATATTTCGCTCGCCCTTCGCGTTTCGCCGTCATCTGCACCGCCGCCGCGGCGAGCGGGCCTATCGCGCCATTTCCCGCGGCCTCATCGCGGTCGGCGCCGGCGATCTCGATGCGGCGCGCAAGCATGTCGCCGAAGCCCGGCGCATCGCGCCCAGCGAACCGCTGGCGCTGCTGCTGACCGCCCAGTCGGCGCAGCTTGCCGGCGATCGCGACACCGCCGCCAGTGTTTTCCGCGACATGGCGAAACGTCCCGATACCAAAACGCTCGGGTTGCACGGCCTGTTCATCGAGGCGCGCCGCCGCCACGACTATGACAATGCCCGGGCGATCGCCGAGGAAGCGGCGCGGGAGAATCCGGCGCTCAACTGGGCCGGCAAGGCGGTTCTCGAAGGGCGCTCGCTGGCCGGCGACTGGGCGGGCGCGCTTGCGCATCTCGAAGCCAACAGGAAAACCCTCGACAAGGAAGTTTACCGGCGCCAGCGCGCCGTGATGCTGACCGCGCGGGCGCAAGCGCTCGAAGAAACCGACCGCGACGCCGCCAAATCTTTCGCGCTCGAAGCCGCGAAGCTCACGCCGACTTTCGTTCCGGCGGCCACGCTCGCCGGCCGCATGCTTGCCGAAGGCGGCGAGCTTCGCAAAGCCGCTCGCCTGATCTCGCGGGCATGGCAGGCCAATCCGCATCCCGATCTGGCGCAAGTGTTTTCCAATTTGCGCTTCGGCGACGCCGCGCGCGACCTCGGGATCGCGCAGCGGCTCGGCCGCGTGGCCGTTGGGCGCGCCGTGGCCATTGGGCTTCGACTTCTTCTTCGCGTCCTTGGCCGCGGCCTTCGCGGCGTCGGCGGCCGCCTTCTCGGGGTCGACGTCGTCGAGCACGACGAGGGGGTTCTTGCCGCCGAGCTCCATCGAGGAGCCGACGAGGCGCCCGGCGGCGCGCTGCGCGACCCTCGTGCCGGTCGCAGTCGACCCGGTGAAGCCCACATAGTCGCCCGCGTCGACGACCGCGTTGCCGATCTCCTCCCCGTCGCCCGCGACGACCGCCCAGAGCGCCTCCGGCACACCGGCGTCGGTGAAGCAGCGCCGGGCCGCGAGGATCGACAGCGCGCCCTGGTCGTCGGCCTTCTGCACGACAGATGGGTGGCGCGATGTTCGGCCAGCCCCGCTTCGCTCATCGTCGCCACCACCTTGGCATCGGCGCTTGCACCAATTTGCCCGGCAGCGCGGAGTCCTTCCAGCGCCAGGTTTACCTCCGCCCGCACCGCCAGCAGGTTGGCCCAACGCTCGGCAAAGCCCGCATCGCGCAACCATGCCGCATCCGGCGCAAAATACGTCAGCAGGTGCACGCTGCCCGGCGTGTCGTTCTTCAACACTTCGGCGTTGAAGACATGCCAGACCTCTTCCGTGGTGAAAGGAATCAGCGGCGCCAAATGGGTAAGGAGCGCCCGCAGCACCATCTCCAGCACATACTGGCACGCCACACGCTCCTTGCTGTCGGCACTATCGCAATACAGCGTGTCCTTGCGCGCCTCAAAATACAGGTTGGAGAGCGTCGTCTCCACAAACTGGTAAATGGCGCGGTAGCCTTTGTGGAAGGTGAATGCGTCATAGTTCGCACGCACTTCCGCCAGCGTCCCCGCCAGCTGGTGCAGCACGTATTGCTCCAGCTCCGGCAGGTCCTTGTAGACAATTTCCGTGGGCTGATAACCGTTCAGATTCCCCAGCACCCAGCGGAACACATTGCGGAATTTGCGGTAGGCATCCCCCATCGATTTCATGATGTCGGGGCTGTAGCGGATGTCGTCGGAGTAATCCGAACTCGCCACCCACAAGCGGATGATATCCATCCCATACGTCGTCAAGAGCTCGCGCGGCTCCACACCATTCCCCAAACTCTTGGAGAACTTGCGCCCCTCCCCGTCCACCACGAACCCGCTTGTCACCACGCTCTCGTACGGCGCATCGCCCGTCAGCGCCACGCTCGTCAGCAGGCTGCTGTGGAACCACCCGCGGTGCTGGTCGCTGCCTTCCTGGTACAGGTCCGCCGGCCGCTTGCCGTCGCCCTTGCGGTCGAACCGCTGGCCGGGGCCGCTCTCGCGCGCCACCACATGTCGCCAGGTGGTGCCGCTGGCGAACCATACGTCCACGATGTCGGTCACGTACTCGAAATCATCAACTTTCCAGCCCTGCTTTTCCAGCCATCCGTCCGGAAAAAATTCCGCCTGCCGCCCCGCCGCAAGGCGGTCGTCCCAGCCGTCCATGCCCGACGAACGGCAGATCCTGGTCGCTGAAGTCGACAACCGCTTCGATCGAGTCGATATTGGTCAGTTCCTTTTCGACCCGCTCGACATCGGTCCGCACCTTGTGGTCTTTCGGAAGAAAATCGAGCGGATCGATCCGCGACTCCAGTTGGGTCAGCCCCACCATGGCCAGCAGAACAATGGTACTCGTCATGACCACGACCCGTTTGCTGCGGCGGGTCAGCCAGCGCCCCAGCCGGCTGAGCGACGTGCCTCCGTGGACGGCCTCTTCAAAGTGCTTCTGTGGCAGCACGGTCAGCAGCGCCGGCGTCAGCACCAGCCCCGTCACCATCGCCACCACCGCCCCGAGTGCCGAGGCGTACCCGAACTGGGTCACCGGCAGAATATCGCTGACACTGACCGAAAACAGACCGATAGCCGTGGTCAGCATCGACATGCCGCACGGCTTCCAGGAACGTTTGAGCGCTTCGCCCAGCGGATCGGGACAGTGTCGACAGGCGCGGTAGTAATGGACGACGTGAATGGCCGCTTCGAGTGTAAAGACCATGACCATGACCGACAGGGCACCGAGGATGAAATTCATCTCGCCGCCCGCCAGGCCGAAAATGGTCAAGGTCAGTTCGATGGCCCAGATCGTCAGCCCCAGAATGCTGATGGCCAGCTTCCAGTCGTTGGTCCAGTAATACAGCAGCCCCAGGCAGATGATCAGGGTGATCAGGAAGAACTTTTCGTTCTCTTCCTGTCCGCCGATACGGTCGAGCTCGGTCACCACGACCGGCGCACCGGCGATGCACAGCTCCTCACCTTTCAACTGGCAGTAGGCCAGTTCCCGGTTGATGTCGTGCACCGTCCCCGTGCGGTCTTTCAGCCCGGCATCCGACAGCAGAACCACCAGTCCTTCCAGGGTTCCGTTTTTCGCCAGTGCCAGGCCGGTCAGCCGTTTGCGCGATTCGGCTTCCGAAACGCCAAACTCCGCCATCTGGGCCTGCAGCCGACCAGGCGACCAGCATTTACGAACGCCGGGCAGGCGATCCAGGCGCCGGCAGACCGACTCGGCCATCTGCCGGTCGACCTTTCGGGGATCGATGCCGATCAGCACGACTTCTTCGACGCCGAAGTCCTGCTTGAACTGCTCGGCCGTCGGTAACATCCTCGGCAGCAACCTCTTCAACATCCTGGGCATCGTGGGCTTTACCGCCTTCGTGCGCCCCATCTCCATCCCCGCGCAACTCATGCAGGATGGCTGGATTATGCTGGCCGTCGCCCTGGCCTTCACCCTCTTCACCCGCGCGGGCTACCGCCTTTCCCGGACCGAGGGCCTCCTGTTCCTCGCGGGCTTCAGCGTCTATCTCTGGCACCTGCTGGCCTAGGTAAAGCACACACCATGGCGCCTCTTCTCCGCCAGGCCACCGCCTTCTTGCTCAAACACCTTCCCCATCTGGTGGCCTTGGCCATCCTCATCTGTGCCGTGTATTTTCTCTGGAACGATTTTACCCACCTCAACTGGGCCCATACCGTCGCCCATATGCGCAATATCTCCCCTTATGGCCTGGCCCTCTCCCTCGGGCTCACCGTGGCCAATTTCGCGGTCCTCACGGTGTACGATATCATGGCCCTCGCCTACCTCCATTACAAACTCCCCTACCTCAAGGTCGCCTTCACTTCCTTCATCGCGTATGTTTTTGCGGGCAACCTGGGGGTCACGCTGCTCACGGGCGGCGCTGTCCGCTACCGCTTCTACACCCGCTGGGGGGTGCTGGCCCGGCATGTCGCCCACATCATGGTTTTTTCCGCCATCACCCTGGGGCTGGGGCTCTTCACCCTGGGGGGCTTGCTGCTTGTTTTCAGCCGCACGGATACCATTCCCTTCCCCATCTCCTCCCGGTGGCTGGACCTCCTCGGCTTTGTCCTCCTCGCCATCGTGCTGGCCTACCTCGTCCTCTGCCGCATCTACCACAAGCCCATCACTTTCCGGGGCGTTACCTTTTCCCTGCCCCCCCTTAAACTCTCCCTGTCGCAGATCGGCATCGGCGTGCTCGATTGGCTTATCTGCGGCATCGTCCTCTATGTCCTCTTTGTCGCCAGCCCTACCGATTTCACCCTCTCCCTGCACACCTTCTTCCTTATTTTCATCGTCGCCCAGCTGGCGGCCGTCAACAGCCACGTGCCGGGCGGCATCGGGGTGTTCGATGGCCTTATCCTCCTTATGCTCAAATCCACTTTTCCGGTGGAGGAGATACTGGGCACTCTCCTCATCTACCGCATCATGGATTCCCCAACTAACTTTTATTGGCAACAACCTGGCTGTCTTCGTCACTCTATCAACCATTAACCAAACACTATCATGACCACCTGGGGCTCTCGCCAAGCCTATTACAAAATCAGTTGTCACATGGTCCCACTTCCTGGCAAGAATCTCCAAAGGCTGTAGAGTGCTACCCGGCTGTTGATGCTCGGCCTTCACTTGCTGACAAGTTATCCACTTGGCTACAGATTCTGCGATATCCTTCTTCATTTCAGGCCATCAGAACTGTCTCTTCAAATTATGAAACATTTTAGTTGCCCCTGGATGTACAGTACAGTGAGAACCGTGTGCCTCCCCGCAAGATAACTCTTCTCACCTCTTTCTCAGCAGGAACATACAATCTACCCCTGAATCTCACAACCTTATCATCACAATATTCTACCTCGGGCATTGCCAGAATGCGAGGCAACTCGGGGTCCACATGTTGAGCCTCTCTCACCATGCGACAAATAACTGATGTGACACTCAAGCTGGCAAGAATGGCTGACCCCTGATCTCGAGGAACCCTGAGTCTGAATGTTTCTGTTAGCACCTGCTCCCATAGCTTCCACCTCTTCAACATCAAATGACTGACCATCACCTTTCTGCTCAGTGGATCGGCTATCGCATTCATTCTCCCTGGCTAATAAGCCAACTTAAAATCATAGTCCTTCATCTATTTCATCTATCTCCTCTGCCTGAGGTTGAGGCCTTTCTGCGTGAACACATACTTTAAGCTCTGGTGGTCAGTATAGATTCCAAATTTCTCTCCATACAAATAATGCCTCCAAATCTTCAAGGCAAAGATCACAGCGGTGAGCTCCAGATCATGCGTGGGATAATTTTCCTCGTACTTTTTAAGCTGTCGGGATGCATAAGTAATAACCCTACCGTGCTACATCAGCACTGCACCCAGACCTACTCGAGAAGTATCTGTGCAGACCATAAATCCTCCCGAGCCAGAAGGAAGCACTAGCACTGGAGACGAAGTCAGTAGCCTTTTTAATTCTAAAAAGCTCTACTCACACTGATCAGACCAGATGAAAGGGACATCCTTACGAGTCAATCTGGTCATCGGCGTTGTAATTTTTGCAAAGTCTTGGATAAAGGGACTGACAACCATGAAGGCTTTAACTGAGTCTTGAAGGCCTTAACTGAGTCTTGGGCTTCACACCTTTGCTTTCTTCATGGCGACCTTCTTTGGGATTTCTACCCTGCTGACTTGGTGGTGACCAGCAGTGCGTCGACCTTACCCCATAAGACTGTCAACCACTATTCCCTTTTTGCTCATTTCTTGCCTGAGTGAGGGTTGACCTTTGTTGAGTGTTGAGACAACCTGACTGATGCTTTTGAATAGTTTCCTTATGAGTATTTAAATTTTTTCTTTTTGATATGCCAATTTTTTCTTTTCCCTTGTTGTTTGAATTTTTCTAACCTTGGATAGATTTTAGTTCTTTTGTGTTGGAAGCTTTCTTTTCAGTTGGTTTTGTGTTTGAAGTAGAGACAGGTGCATCTTGAGTTGACACAAAGGTGATGATTTTTAACCCAATTTCTTTCTTTTTAGTGGGATAGTAACCCAGCCTTATTAAAATTCATTTTAGTTCCCAGTAGGGTGTCAAGATTCTCTTTTCCATCCACAAATTTTTCCAACAATTTTTGTTTGTCATCCAATTCTCTTTCAAGTTTCTCAATATCATTTTGCAATTAAGTGTTTACTTCCTTGACAGTTTCATATTTTTCATTAGAATAATTACTGTCATTCTCATACTTTTTCATTTTCAATTTTAGATCATCAATTTCATTTCTCAAGTTTTCATTTTTAGCTTCTTAATCCTTTAGTTCATTCCTACCTTGTTCCATTTCTTCAATTAGTTTCTTCAGGCTATCAATTTCAGATTCTAGGGATTCATTTTTTTTAGGTAGGCTGTGATCATGCACGAGATTGTTAATTTTCTTTTTCAAAGCCTTGTTTTCTTTCTTATACATATCATGTTTGTCCATAAGTTCAATGTATGCGTCTTCCCAATCACTAGTTGAAAAGTGTTCAAAGGGAGAGCTTACCTCATTCTCTTCATCTCCCTTAGCCATAAGGCACAAATCTTCCTTTTCGTCCTCTGTGGAACTAGTTTCTTTCCCATCTTCCTCTTCATCACTCCACGTACAAACCATGGCTTTGTTCTTTTTACCTTTATATTTTGGTGAAAAAATTTTCATTCCTTCTGGACATTCAGACTTGATGTGTTCCGAGAGTGCCATGGAGCTTTCAACCCAACCGACCGCAGGGGCGGATCGCCATGCGGAGACCGCCTACGACGCGATCGCGCCGGTCTACGACGACTTCACCGCCCACCACGACTACCGCCAATGGATCGGCACGCTGCTCGAGCTGGGCGAGGCCCACGGGCTGCGCGGCGACACCGCACTCGACGTCGCCTGCGGCACCGGCAAGAGCTTCCTGCCGATGCTCGAACACGGCTGGAAGGTGACCGCCTGCGACATCTCCCCCTCGATGGCCGAGCTGGCCCGGGCGAAGGTCGGTGGCCGGGTACGGATCGAGGTCGCCGACATGCGCGAGCTGCCGCGCTATGGCAGCTTCGACCTGGTCGCCTGCCTCGACGACGCGGTCAACTACCTGCACTCGGCGGCCGAACTGGAGCAGGCTCTGTCGGCGATGCGGGCGAACCTCGCCCCCGACGGGATCCTGATCTTCGACTCCAACACGCTGACCACCTACCGCGGCTTCTTCGGCGAACACGTCGAGGTCGAGGCGAACGGCCGGCGGATGATCTGGGACGGCCGCTCCGGCGGCGAGGTCGAACCCGGTGAGATCAGCGAGGCGGCCTTCGAAGTCGAGCCGCTGGTGCCGGGCACGGGGCCCGACATCCCGTCCGAGCTACATCGCCAGCGCCACCATCCCGAAGCCGAGGTACGCGCCGCGCTCGACGGCGCCGGCCTCGAGCTGCTCGGCCTCTACGGGCACCACCACGACGGGGTCCCGCACCAGCCGATGAGCGAGGAGGATCACACCAAGGCGATCTACATCGCCCGCCTTGGGCGGGCGATGTAGGACCTCGGGCTAGAGCGCCTCAGAGCTGAAGGCGGGCTCCGCCTCGGCGGCTTCGACGGCGGCCGCTTCATCGGCCGTCGGGCCGGTGCGGAGGACGGCCAGGGCGACCGTGATCGCGCCGACCAGGAGGCCGGCGCCGACCAGGAAGGCGAGCTTGTAGCCGCTGGTCAGCGCCGCATGGGAGCCCTCGCCGCTCGCCAGCAGATCGGTCGTGCGGTTGGTCGAGAGCGTCGCCAGGACGGCGAGCCCGAGGGCACCGCCGACCTGCAGGGTGGTGTTGACCAGGCCCGAGGCGAGCCCCGCTTCCTCGCAGGGCTTCACTGGAACGCTGCTCGATTATCAGACAAAGCTTAAAGAGGCCGGGAAGCCGGTCACCAACATCAACCAGCAGCAGGAAAGCGAATACCAGAAGACAACTGGGAAACAGTTGGCCGAGCAAAATATGGAAATTGCCAAGGCGGCCGGTAGTGCTCGTGGGAAAATAGCAACCCTTACGCGCCTCGACACAATGCTCAAAGACCCAGCCATGTATACGGGCAAGGGCGGCGAGGGTATCCTTGAGCTAAAGCGTCTCGGCAAAGCCATTGGCATCGACGTTGGCGATGTTGGCCCTGCGGAAGCCGTCAAATCGATCAGCAATCAGTTCGCGCTTGAACTTCGCAACCCGGCTGGTGGGGCTGGTATGCCTGGTGCAATGTCAGACAAGGATCGTGAGTTCTTGCAGTCGATGGTGCCGGGCCTTGGCCAGAACCCACAGGGCAATGCGCTCATTATCGACTACATGAAGCGAGTTGCACAGCGATCCGTCGATGTTGACAAGCTTCGGCAGCAGTACGTCCGCAAGAATGGCAGGCTGGATGAGGGCTTCTATAACGAGCTTTCCGATTGGTCCGAAGCGCATCCTGTATTTTCGGAGGATGACATGAAGAAAGCCGCGCCGGCCGCCGCTCCTGCCAGTGGTGCGAGCATTGACGACCTTCTTCGCAAGTATGGCGGGTCTAAATAATGGCTGAGATCGGCCAGCTTGAAACAGCCCTACAAAATGCTGACAAGGCTGGAGACGTTGACGCGGCGCGGATGCTTGCGGCTGAGATCATGAAAATGCGTGGCGCTGTACCGGCAAAAGCCGAGGACCGCAGCGTCATGGATAAACTGACCGGCACTGGAGGCGAGCGCTACCAGACTTGGCCGGAAAAAGCGGTGCGTGGTTTGTTCGGTAGCGCCAAGGAAGCCGTGATGCTTCCGGGCCGCGTTATGGAGGAAGCACAACAGCCGAAAAGTACTATTTCGGACTCCGATGTAAGCGCAATGTCGGTCCCGGCGACCATGAACTTTGCCACAATGGCATCTCCGGTTAATCCTGCTGTCAGGGCCGGGGATCGTGCCATTCCTGGTGCTGCCAGCGCCGCAATGGTTAAGGAGAAGCCACCCGTACCCACATTGACCGCGTTCAAAAAATAATTTTTTTAAACCACTGAGATGATCTTTCCCACGTCTAATTGTTAGGAAGATAAGTAAACTAGGAGGATGTTAATTGGATAACTAGACCCAGACAATTTACATAATTTATGCCCTTGTACGTTTTAAATTTTAATTTTGTAAAAGATTATTTATTGAAATTTGGATGTAGATGAAAGTGGAGATATAGAATTATATCACATTGTACTGAGGTTTTTCTTGCTCCACATGCAATCCAACATCGCGGCACAACTCGCAAGTAAGAGTGCAAGATGCCCAATAGAGTCACTGAGTTCATTTAAGCATACAAAAGGGGACCAATTTGAACTATCAAACCACGACACGTTCTACTTGTCACAGAGCCCCTCTGCCATATCTTAAGTTGGGAGGAAAGCCCATTGGAAAACAGCAGAATGCCACGACAGTTAGTTCGGAACATTAGAGAGGAGTATTAACTCCTAAGAGTACTAACTTTGCTAATCAGGAATTGAGTATTAACTCAGTCTTAAGCCCGTAAGAAAGTTAAGTATTAACTTAGTTTGGGTCGGCACCATGGAACACGAGTATATACTCATTTCAAAACTAATCCTTTGGAAAGAGTATTAGCTCGAACTCTCAATAACGGCCTTAACTCAATCACTGATGAAAGAGTCTTAGCTCGATCATGAAGGACCTTAACTCGATCACTTGTGGAAGAGTCTTAGTTTAATCATCAAGAGCCTTAGCCCAATCACCAGAGAAAAAGCCTTGACTCGATCGCCAAAGGTCTTAGCTCATTCACCCGTAGAAGAGCCTTAGTTTGATCGTCAAGGACTTTAGCCCAATCACCAGTGAAATGGGCCTTAGCTCGACCATCAAGGGTCTCAACCCGATCACCAGTGGAAGAATCAGAGCTCCATCATCAAGGGTCTTAGTCTGATCACCAATGAAAAGAGCCTTAGCCCGATCAAGTCGACATTAAAGATGCTGACAGCTCGGAAGACCAAATAAATCATACATGGGACAACTGTCCAATCCATATTCGTGTTGGATATACCCGTATCCATAATTGTAAAAATAATAGGGTACTATCTAGATATGATATTTATAAAATTTTTACAGATAGAGTATGAATTATCCCGGATCTCATATTTATGTTCTTCTTTGACTGCAGTTACTGCCATGGCTACCAGCTCTGCTGCCGCATCCTCTGAAGCTGTTGGAGCGAGCTCGTCGGCCCAGCCAGACGTAACTCGTGCTGTAGTAAACTGGTTGAATGTCAACACATTGGACTTTGGATATGGCAAGATTGCCATTGTTGACGAATCTTCTGATTCTGAGACCGATACGGTATCTACATCCTTGGTTTATTTAGCTGTCGAAGGAACATGCTTTCAGCGGGGTGGTGATTATCGTCCGGACTTGCTGAAGGATCGACATTTGATGCCATTTATTCGGACCTTCACCGTGGGTGGCCTGTGAGACCCCTGGATAGCTCGCAGTGTTGAGGCTGCTATGCTTGCCGAGCGGGACAGCCTTAAAGGCTCAGTTTACCACGGCAAAGCCATCTATTTGCCCAGGGAGAAGCATGACTGGGACGCTATCCTGGGAATTTCAGAGCTGGAGCTGGAGAAGAAAATGCTGACCCGACCCCCGGACTTCACCCCCGCTCGGTGGGATACCACTGGCGGCAGAGTTGACAAGGAAAAATCTGGCTGCGGTCTATTCTTGGCACTGCTAAAGTGGGGGTACCGGGATGAACCCTTTGTGCTCAACTGCCTGGCCGTGCAATTCAAGTATCAGCTAGCTACCGGCTGGTTCGGTGGCGCGAAGGTCACTGATGCCCATCTGTTCCGAGTAGGAGCAGCAGAGTTCACAGGGTTTGTTCTGAAGGAATACGCCCCTCTGGTGATCAGAGCTGGCCAAAAGATTTCCTTCTTTTATGAAGGAAAGATAAAAAAAACATAAGGCAGCTATGGCCAACGAAATATATCTTCAAAGTCCAATAGCTCTACATAGGGCGTAGCAGCCTGCTCTTAAAGGCGAACACTTTTAGCCTGAAGCCTGTGCAGCTCATCGTTCAGAGAGGTGACATGCCCCTCCGTAGCAATCATCTCATCTGTTCTCTAGGAAGTTACCCCCTCTAAGTGCCCTAGCTCCGCATCACTAGCTTCTAGCTCCGCATGAAGCTCTCTCACTCAGCCTCGTAAGAACTTAGCATGTTCGAGCGAATTCACAAGGATGACTTGATGCCTGGCTATCTCTGACTCCAAGGGATCCAAGGCCACTCGGCATTCGATCTCCTAGAGCTGCAAGGTAGCTAGTTGGTCACTTGCAAGGCACCCTAGATACTCCCGACGGTTCACAAACTTTAGTAGCAAAGTTATCTACTAAGTCCAAATTTCTCAGGGACACCCTATTACTTGCAGATCAGCAGATAGACACTTGGAAATTTCTCGCAATTGAACATATGTTAAGTCTGGCTTGGATAAGACTATCTGTCACGGCATATATAAATTCTGCCATACCAATTCGTCAAAAAAAGCAAGACCAAAAGTCGATAATGGCGATAGGTGGAATTCGACCTCACTATCAACTGCCACCCATAAACCATCGTCAATGGCTGACGAAGAAGAAGGTAGGGATGGCAACGATGTCGGGGCCTGTGCTTCAGCAACTGACTCCTGGCCCATCATAATTGTTTCCTCTAGTTGGTACTCCGTTGCCATAATTGCACTTATAGGCTCCGGGATGTCTTCACTCTTAGTCTTCAGAATAAGTTCTCTGGCTTTCACAAGAGCCTCTAGAGTGACTTCAACCTCGGGTGTCACAACAAATTCTCTGGTGACCTTAGGGGCCGGGGAAGATGCTCGCGCCTTTGTAGCGATAAATGTAGAAACGTGAGCAAAATCAACCTCTGGCCTTAGCTCAACCCGTGGGGTGTCTGGGAGGTGCAATGTGATCGGCATCGGCTCAGCTCCATAGGTGGGCCTAACCACCATAGGCCGTTGCACAGGAACAGTCTCTTCTGACGCTGCGGGCGTGGGGGAGGGAAAATTTAATGGCTCGGCCAAAGGAGCAATATTGACTATAGAAGCTGGTATTTGAACAGGAATGTCTAGCTCCTGATAAATCAAGGGCAAGTAAAAGAAAAGGTCAGACCTAGAGAATAAAAGCTTAACGAAAGTTGATCGTAAAGCTTACTTCAGTAATCGCTAGCTCAGGTGCCAAGGTTTAGGTGGCAGGCCGTTTAAGATACTATTCAACACCCACATCCTTAATTTCCATCAAAGGGCCCCCCTGAGTTTCAGAGGTCAGCAGGAGAAGTCTCAATGGGGTAAATATGGAAAGCCCACTTGTTAAAACATGAAAAGAGGGAGAATTCCCCTCAGCAATCTCAGGACCACCCTCATCCCAAGAGAAATCATAGTCCACTTGCTCTTCAGAATGGGAGGGTGAGGTTTCACTGGAGCTTTCCACTCGACCGCCGGCTCCTGGCCTAGTCTTAAGCTTGCCTCACGCGGCTCCCTCAGCTACCGCAGCCTTAGGATGAGAGGATGCTCGGGTGGCGACATGACGCACAAGAGCTATTTTTTCTTTCAATGATGTTCATCGTCCCTTTAGATCTAAAGGAGCATCCGGATGGCAAACTACTGTGTCAGGCGGGACCCCAAATGCTTCTGAAACATAACGTGAAATGAGAAAATGAATCAAAACTACAGGCCCTATGAGAGTGCAGGAATAAATCTATAAACGCTTACCCTCCATTTCACTGGCTGGGGTGGGGGAAGGGAGTCTCTCTATTTTGAGAAACTAAGCTGTGGTCCCCATTCCAACTGCATCTACCCTTGTTTCAAGAATAAAGCTATAATGCCTACCCTCCATTTTGTCAGTCAGGGTGGGGGAAGGGAGCCTCTTGCTCTCAGGACTCTGAGCTGTGACCTCTGGTCTAGTTTTACCTATCCCTTCGACATTGGTAGTCTCTTCAGCTATGGAAGTCAAAGCAGTCACTGATGTTGTCATCAGGCACAAAATTAAGCCATCAATATCAAGTCCATGTCATGCAAGTAAATATACACTCATGACGTGCCTTCAACTACCGATGGTGCAACACGGGAGGCAGTAAATTCTTCAAAGGAAGGCATCGAAGGTGGGGCAACTTCGGTACTAGTGGCTAGGGTAGCTACATGCTCACCCACTGTAGCATGAGCTTTCTTGGCCTGCATGACTGCTATTCTAATTGGTGAAGCCTTTCTTTTCCCTTTGTCTCCCGGTGGTAACAGGGTGGTTGTGGGGGCCAGAGTCGGAATGTCAAAATAAGTAGGTTTTGGAGCCCGCGAGATGACCTAGCGGTACTTGCCCTATTGACGAACATCTGGTCTATCTGTAAAAAATGAAAAAGATGTACATGCACAACCGTCAGTGCTTATCACAGCCTAGAGAGGGGGTTCGCTAGTAAAATTGCAAGACGGTCTGGATCGCCTGCACACCATGGGCTTGGAAGTCATCATGCAGCGCGGCAATGAAGTCCTCGCCCAACTTGTTACGCGCACCGATTGGCCGACCTTTGGGATTCCCCGACTGACCTGGCTTGAACAGGTGGTCAGGCTGTTTTTCGCCTGTTTCATCAGACATTGCGCAAATCCATTCCTGCCCGGCGGTGGCACCTCGGCACCTGGCGATAGTTTCGTTCTACGGCGTGGCTGTATTTTCGTTGATCGCTGCCAACTGCACATAGATGCCCTTAAGCAGCGCAATCACGGTCCCGCTGGCCGCGCCCGTAGCATCGGTATAGGCTGCGTCGGCAATGGCGCCCTGCTGCGTGGAGTCAACGGCCTCACCGTCAGCGCCGATAAGCATGATGGTCTGGGTTGGCTTATCGACGCCATCAATGACAATGCTGGACATGAGCTATTCCTCTAGCTGTGCTTGTGATTACCCGGCCTCACACCAGGCTCGACGCAAGGACCCGTGCGCTGCGGTGTCTGCCCATCGACCATTGAAGGCCGCTGGGGAGGGTTAGGCGGCGGTCCGAGCGTCTTCGAGTGACCTGCTGGGATAGATGACGCCCATGTCGCCGGGAGGAAGGCCAAGGCGCTCGTGATCTGCGCGAGCGAGGGCGTAGCCAACCTCATAGGCGACTTCGAAGCCATCATACTCGTTGCCGATCTGGCGGACTGAGCCAGTCGTGCCGCTGTCCGATTCCTCGTAGCGGGTCACAATGAAGCGCTCCACGCGCTTAACGCGGTATTCAATCATAGCAAGTCTCCTTGGAAAGCGACGGCCTCAGCCGCCTATTCAGCAGGATTGCCGAATGCAAAAAGCCCCTCCGGTTAGGGAAGGGCTTGGGGATAGGACGCAACCAGCGAAGTGGTTCGTCCAGGAGATGGGATTGAGGCGGGGGCTACTAGCGGCGAACCGGGTTCTTCCCGCGCGGGCTGATGGCCATCTAGGCCCGCTCCTGCCTCAAACTGTAATCTGGCGGAAGTGGTAGGATTCGAACCCACGGTGCCTTTCGACACTTCGGTTTTCAGGACCGCTGCCTTAAGCCGCTCGGCCACACTTCCATTTGCTTTGAGGCTGGCCGTTCATCGACAACAGCTCGCGAAGCTCGGCCGCGCGATCGGCACGCCCGATCGATGGCGAACCTACGCGTTCGACGTGCGGCGCGACGACTTCGGTGGCGATCGGCTGCGTGCGCGCGCGGCCGAGGTGCTGCGGACGCTCGCGCGCTCGGGCCAGCCTGTCGATCGCGGCGCGTGGCGGCTCGCCATCGACGCGGTGGGTGCCGAGTACCGCGGCGCGACCGACTACCTCGCGGTGCCCGCGGGGCTGCTGCAGGCGCCGTTCTTCAGCCACGATCGCGCGATCCCCGCGAACCTCGGCGGGCTCGCGATGCTCGTCGGCCACGAGCTGAGCCACGCCGTCGACGATGGCGACACCCGCGCGCGGTGCTTCGCCGCGCAGTACGCGACGTTCGAGGCCGCGCCGGGTGCGTTCGTCGGCACCCCGGCGCAGCCCGCCGAGCACGTCGCCGACGCGGCCGGCGTCGCGATGGCGTTCGACGCGTACCGCGCGCTGCGCGCCGACGCCGGCAAGGTGTACATCGCCGACGGCTTCACCGAGGACCAGCAGTTCTTCCTCGGGTTCGGCCAGTCGTGGTGCGCCAAGATGCGCCCCGACTTCGAGCAGCTGATGGCGTCGGTCGACGTCCACTCGACCGCGAAGTGGCGCGTCAACGGCGCCCTCCAGGCGACCCCCGACTTCGCCAAGGCCTTCCGCTGCAAGATCGGCACGGCGATGCGCCCCGCCAAGCAGTGCGTGGTCTGGTAAGCGCGGCCTCACCGCGAACGCATGTGATCGGTCAACCACGACGTGATCCGCTCGAGCGTCACGTGGTGGAGGAGCTCGTCGATGACGAACCGCTCGGCGTCGTCCGCGGTGACGACGAGGCGAAACCCGTTCATGCGTAGGAACACGGCCGTGAGCGCGAAGGCGACACGCTTGTTCCCAACGAACGGATGGTTCATCGCCAGGCTCTGCATGAGCGCGCCGGCCTGGGCCGCGAGGGTGTCGTAGTACCCGGTCTGCGGCCGATACAGCGCGCTCTCGAGCGCGCCGAGATCGCGCACCTCCGACGCCCCGCCGAAGCGCTCGATCAAGACGCGGTGTAGCTCGAGCACCTCCTCGAGCGTCGGGAAGCTCGTGGTCGCCATCGATCACGTGGCCAGATAAAGAAAGGAGAAATGGAAAAGGGCAAGCACCAGGTTGACCCGCCGTGCCCTCATGAACCTCCAGTGCTTCGACAAGCTGTTAATATGGTGTCACTATATCAGCACTTACCCAAAGAAGTGTCTGAGGCCAGCACTCAGCACACCTATGAGGCCAGTTTCCTCACACCTATTGTAGAACAGGCAGGATGGCAATCCGTGCCTGCAAGAACAAGAAGAAGACCACAAGCTCACGGAACTACAGGCACTCATGTTCGGGGCATCACTGCACGACTAGCTCCACCCTCGGTGACTCCTATTTGGCATGTAACAAAATCGCCAGCTGTCATCTACATCCCAACTCATAATCGGAGGAGACAAACTCCACTGCCTATTCACAAAGAAATGAGTCCTGAGGTACGGTGGTTGCAAGCCTACATCAATGGACTTGATAAGTAAGAACAACCCAAGCTAACACACCTACTAGTGAGGGACCATGTACTATGGGAGCAATTGGAAAAGCTGTGATGGGAATCAACACCAGGCACTAATAGTTTTTTTAGTTTATATTTGTATCCTTTTGTTTACATTTATATCCTTGGGTTAATTGGGTTTGTAATTATAAGGCATTATAAGACAAAGGGTTAATCATTAGGATTTTGTGGGTTTCTTTGCAAAAAGACAAGCTGGCCCGACGGGATGCCCACCCTCTCTCCCATTAGTCAACCTAGGTTCTAGGGCCCATAGGGGCTGGTCTTTGGTCCATGGGAGAAGGTTGACCAAGAAGTAAAATCTAACCTGGCTTCCTTGGTCCAAGGGGCGCCCCCTCCTTTTGTATTTTTTATTTTGGTCATTTTGACCACATGGGAGAATAATCTCCTATTCCCCATTTGCCCCTCCCTAACCCTAGATCTGAGATTAGTTTAGGTCATTTAGCAGGTGTTATATAAACCTTGTATTTCCATATTTTGGGAATAAATGCATAAGAAAATCAGAATTGTTCTTGAGAGCCCAAGGGCGCCCCTCTCTCTCTCCTCTCTCCCACCCCCTTGCAGCTGCGAAAGCTGATCTTCTGAGGAGAGAAGCCTCCCTATCTGATCCCTTCCTGAGTGAGAAGCTCAGCACCGCCACCGCCTCGCCGTCGCAGATCTATGATCCAAAACAAATAAACCCCGAGAGAGAGTGCGAGGTATCTAGCGTGGGGTGTCCTTTCGTAGAGTTTACAAGGAGGAGCGCATGCCATGCACCCGTACCACCGTTCGCATGTGATTGTCCCATCGTGCGGAGTCGCCGACGTTTCCCCCTTCCCCAGCCGTTATTAACATTGGAGAACTGGCAGGGTGCGTGTCCTCTCCTCTCGTCTTCTTGTCTAAATCAACAACCTAATGGACGGGGGTTCACACAGAGGAGAGGTAGAGAGCGGCTCTGTGGTCCAATTGAAAGAAGACTCTTTAGCTTCTCTATGTCACGAAGAAAGGCTCTTCCTCTCTCTCTCACAATATTTATGAGACCTCTCTGATGGAGAGAGTTTAAAATGTACGTACTCGCAAATATTTTCTGGAGATTCTTTCACATGGGCATGACCTTTCTGTCTATTCAAGTTAGCTATTTTTAGGTTCAACAATCCTACCGGAGAGAGAAGCATTCTCCCCCCGCGAGGTGAGACTTGAACAATCGAACCCAAGTCATCTTTTCATGGGAAAGAAGTCTGATGCCGCCGCTGAGCCACAGCCCTTTGACCCCT
Organism: Amorphophallus titanum; assembly: GCA_024336825.1. Taxonomy (NCBI): domain Eukaryota; kingdom Viridiplantae; phylum Streptophyta; class Magnoliopsida; order Alismatales; family Araceae; genus Amorphophallus; species Amorphophallus titanum. Next base: position 5,078,692 of record JANBPO010006887.1, on the reverse strand, counting down.
CTCTCTCAAATGTATAGATATCATTTGACACATTGTCAATTAAATATGCTTGGTACCCGTTATATTTCCCGGATTAGTCTTATTTTCATCACTATAAAGATTCGTCCACTTGGTGGTTTGTATTAGATCGAGATCGCTCTGATTCGATACGATATGTTCGAGTCCCGTGTGACTAGGGTCGACTCGATCGTCTCCCACCCCACCCGGTAAACATTTCTTCCCCTATCCCGACCCGACGACGGTTTCTTCTCCCACCCTTGCGCATCCGCCCCACCCCCGGCAGTCTCCCACCACACGACTGACAACATCCCTTTTGATCGGATCATTGTCACCGCCACCGAATCTCATCTACTACCGTCGAATCATCGTCGTCATCGTTAGATCTCATCTATCACCGTCGGATCCTCACCGTCACTGCCGAATCCTCATCTGAGCACACCTAAATGATCACATAGAATGATAAAGAGGGAGAGAGAAGCGACACGGTCCGAATCTACCGGATTATATCTCAAATTTTCGTGAATCCAATTAAATTCCCAGGTGATGCCGGCCGCGGTGGTGGCATAGCGCAGGAGATCGCCGAGCGCCTCGGCATCGAGCGCCGCCAGCCGCTCGCGGCTGAGCAGGCGCTTCTCGGCGAGGCGGGCGAGCAGGGCGGCATGGACCGTATCGCCCGCGCCGACGGTATCGATCACCCGGACCGGCTGGCCCGGCTGCTGCACGCGGTGCCGGCGGTGATAGGCGGTCGCGCCCTTCTCGCCGTCGGTCAGCACGATCAACTCGCTCCCTTCGGCGAGGCGTGCCGCCGCCCAGGCGTCGGGATCGGCATCCTCGCCCCAGCCGAGCGCCAGATCCTCCCGGCTCAGCTTGACGATGGCGGCGGTGCGCGCGAAGCGGCCGAAGCGTTCGCGCCAGCGGTCGAGATCGCCGACGATGCTGGGCCGCAGATTGGGATCCATGCTGATGACCAGCCGCCGGGCCTCGCGCTCGGCGAGCGCGAGCAAGGCCGAGCCGGTCGGCTCGACCGCGAGGGAATAGGAGCCGAGCGCGATCGCGGCGATGGCCGGATCGGGCGGCGGCAGATCCGCCGGGGTGAGGGCGCGTTCGGCGCTGCCATGGGCATGGAAGGTATAGCTCGGCTGGCCGGTCGCGTCGGGCGAGACCACGACCAGGGGCGTCGGCTCGGCGCGGCGCGCGAGATGGCGCGTGTCGATGCCCTCCCGCTCCATGGTCTCGGCCAGGAAACGGCCGAACCGGTCGGTCGAGACGCCGCCGAGGAAGCCCGCCGGCACCCCGAGCCGGGCGAGGCCGACCGCGACGTTGAAGGGCGAGCCGCCGGCGATCGCCCGGGCGCTCAAGGCCGTGCCGTCCGGCTCGCCGACGAAGAGATCGATGAGGGCTTCGCCGCAGACGAGGATCATGGCGGGGATCAGGCGGCGAGCGGGTGGCGGGCGCGGTGCGGCAGGGCCGCGCCGGCGGCGTCGAAGACATGGCAGGTCCGGGCGTCGACCTTCAGCCGCACGCGCTGGCGCGCCGCGGTGCCGTCGCTGCCTTCGACCTGCATCACCACCGGACCGTCCTTGTCGAGATCGATATGGATGAGGGTGAGGCCGCCGAGGCGCTCGACCAGCCGCACCGTGCCGGCCAGCGGCCCATCGGCGTCGAGGCGCCGAGGCCCTGTTGGCCATCCCCTCCGCCACCAACCGCATCACCGCCACGGCGGACTACGTGGAAAAACACGCTAAAAAACTCGGCTACAAAGTGCACCGCCAGCCGGATGACACGCTGCGCATCACGGTCGAAGGCAAGGATACCAAACGCGTCGTCGGCTACGGCGCCCACCTGGACCGGATTGGTTTGATGGTGGATGAGATCATGGACGACGGCACGGTGAAGATATCCTCCATCGGCGGCCTCTACCCGGGCCATGTCATGGATGGCGTGGTCGCAAGTATCGCCACCAAAACGCGCCTTTTCCCCGGCGTCATCACGCATACCGATGCCCCCATCCACAAGTTCGGGGCGGACTTTGAAAAACGCGTCCAAAAATGGAAGCACATCCGCCTGCGGCCGGATGCCTGCATCCCCTGCACCAAAAAGAATGGCCGGGAAACCCTCAAAAAACTCGGTATCCAGGTCGGCCAGCTGGTGTGGCTGGATCCCATGCTGAAGATCGACCACGAGTTCCAAACCCTGCGCGGCCGCTGGCTGGATAATACCCTGGGCTGCGCGGCCCTCCTGTCGCTCATGGATAGCTGGAGCGGCAGCAAGGCCAAACCCCGCTTCACCATCGACCTTTTGTTTAGTGCCGCCGAAGAAGCGGGCATGGGCGGCACGTCCGTCATCCGCCCGGAAATGACCGACTTTGTCGCGGTGGATACCTCTATCGGCGAAGATGCCGAAGACCTTGCCAACTGCGCCATCAAGCACAAGGCGGGCCGCTTTCCCTATACCCAAAGCCTCACCGAGGAACTGGAGGAGGCCGCCGAAAGGGCAGGGGCCGGGTTCGAGCGCCGCACCTTCGAGGGCGGTGGCACCGATGCCGAACAGGCACGTGGCGCCGGTTTCAAAGGCCGCTTGGGCTGCATCGTGGCCCCCATCTACGGCCTCCACAGCCTCGAAGCGACCACGTTCTCCTCTTTGGAGAACATGATAAAAACCCTCAACGCCCACGCCCTGGGTAAGTAAGCTAAAAATCCTTACCATACCTGCGCAGGCAGGTATCCAGTCCGGTCCCCGCTCTGCGGGGACGTTTTTTACTGACAACTGCCAACTTACAACTTACAACTTCTTCATGTACGCACGTCTGACGTGACGGTCTCCAGGTGGGAGACTGGCGAGCGGCGGCCAGATTTAGACGCACTGGCGGCCTTCGCTGAGGCTCTGGGGGTGGAGGAAATGGACCTTCGCCGGCACCCCGATACACCGTCCGCCGATGAGCTGCTCCGGGATCAGCCCCCGGAAGTAGTCGATCAGGCCCTTAAACTCATCAAAGCCATCCGCCGCTAAGGTCCACGACTCGATTAAGTCGTTGGATGCACTGTCGTTTTGGTGCATCTACCATCTTGGCTAAATTATTTTCGTGGGCCCTATTGCCATTCCTACCATGTTGGTTTAGTCTCCTTTCAACAGCAAGGAGCACGGGCACATGACCAACACGGCGCAAGGGTTCGAATGGAAGGTGGCCCGCACGATGGCTCACCTCTGGAAGGACGGAAACTACACCGGCTTCTCCGTCTCCCTCCGCAAGTGCCGCCCCTCCGACGAGACGATCGCAGAAATGAACCTCCCTCCTCTCCCGAAAGGGTGAGGAGCGGAGCTGAGCGAACACACACACCAACCCAGCGCCCCTCGGGGCCGGTGAGATGGAGGATGGGGAATGGATCAGCGCAACGATACGGATGACCAGCGGTCAGGCAGCGCCCCCGATGCCGCGCCGCCGCAAGACACCTTCGACGCGATCTGTCGCTGCATGATCACGTCAGCGAAGATGCTGGAGATCGCAGACAGCGATCACAAAAACCGCAACCTCAACGACCTCAACTGCAAGCAGGCTGCGCTTCTTCGTGAGGCTGAGCGGCTGCTGCGAACTCTGACGAGCGCATGACCCGATGTCACACACCCGCATTCTTCAACTCGAAGGCGCTCTAGGTTCAATTATCGCTAACACCGAGCCGGGCGCTCTGAAGCACAGAGACTACGACCATCTTGCGGACGATATCTGCAAACTCGCTACCGAAGTGCTTCATCCCAAGACAGCGACGGAAGCGCTGCAGGCTTGGTGGGATCACACCGCACCGCAGCCGAACGATGACTGCTCGGCACCCGTAACGTCAGATTGAAACACACACCACGCCCCTTTGGGGGACGGGAGGGGAAATGGATCAGCACAACACCGAGAATGCCGCACCGGCTGAGAAGTCAGTCGGCACAGCCGAAGCACAACGGACTGAGCGCGCCGCGTGGGCCGACTACTTGGAGAACTGGGAGGCGACGGTCGGGTCTCCAACACTGACAGCGAGTCGCCTGGTGGCACTCCTGCGCGAGTCGGAGCGCCCTTTCGGGGCCGTGGAGCTGCGTGAGAAGGCCGGACAGCAGTCCCAGCGGGGCGAGCGATGAACCGGCGAGCCCGCGCCGTCAAGCGCCTCTCCACGATTGAACGGGATCATCGCGGTCCTGGTGGAGCACATCGGCTCGACTGGTTCGAGCGAGTGGTCACGGAGAGCCGTCAGCACTTTCTCGATAAACCGATCGACCAGCGCCCGCCCTGGGTGGAGCGCTACGGAATCCCTACATCCGTGAGTGTGCCGCCTGAGGGCGATGACTCCCGAGGGTCTGAGGAGGACCGATGAGCACCTTCGCGATCGACGAATTCCACCTCGAGCGGCAGCGTGACTTCAGCGTCCGCACGTTCGGTCCCGGCACGCGATTCAAGGGCGTCATCGACCACATCCGCAAGGAGCTGAACGAGCTTGAACTGGTCCACGGTGACGACGTCATGGAGTGGGCCGACCTGATCATCCTCGCCTTCGACGGCGCACTTCGGCAGGGTTGGTCCGCGCAGCGCATCCTCGACTCGATCGAGGCCAAGCAGTCGATCAACGAACATCGCTCGTGGCCCGACTGGCGCACAGCGGACCCCGACAAGGCGATCGAGCATGCCCGAGGGTCTGAGGAGGACCGATGACCGCTCTGGATGATCTGCGCACCGCTTTGGCGACGGTGGAACGGTGGCGCGACGACTCGCGGACGTGGAACTGGCGACGGCCGCTGGGCGGTGAGGATTCGGAGGTCATCGCGGACTTCGACGACGAGGACCACGGCCCGGGAACGGGTCCGGTCGCGTGGGGCAGCCGGGACGAGAACGCCGATCTGATCGTGGCTGCGGTGTCGATCCTTCTGGATGAGGGGTCGGGTGTGGCCGCGATCCTCCGCGACGCGGTCGGAGCGGCCGACGCCTAAGACGGCGACCGAAACGTGAGCGAGGACCTGGCCCTCTACTACCCGGAGGCGCTGGGGTTCGCGGCCCTGGTGAACAGGATCGAGGCGACACGGTGACCGGAACAGTCTGAAAGAGTATAGAAAAAAGATTACCCGCCATGTTGCAATATCTGGTGGTTTCCCTGCCAAAGAAAGGAAAAAGATAAAAGTCCATGTTTATTTGGGAAAAAAATATCCATTAGACTGTCAGATAAAAACTAGTAGCATACCTGTAGATATATGCCTTTTTGTAACACGCTGCATTGCTATATTGACATCAACCTCAACGAACCTATAAAAGAAGTCATGGAAAAAGCCAACGAAATCATACCAATACTTGACCGAACAAGTACTAGACCCTTGTGACAATAAAAATGTTCCCACTCAATATGCATTAGTTAGGGATATTAGACGTAATTCCTAGGTCTTACAGAAATCATGATTACAATTAATGAAACAAAATTTGGGGTTACCACTTCTCATCGAATATAGAAGAGATCTCCTTCCAAGATCCTTCTTCCAAAAGCAAATAATTTCCTTCCACGATGACTACTTTGTGACTGCAAGAATGAGTAAGGTGAGTGAGAATAGATATGACATGCTTCAGATTCAATCTGTATGCTGTTTGAGGGTAGTACACATGCACCTCAAGTGATTTCATGTATCACATTGCACTGAGACTCAAACAAATCAGATATGTGAAAAGTAGATACTTCAGACAATAAGTGCAGACCATAGATAAAGTTCGACTTCGTGGAAATAAAAGCTAAATTCCCTACAGACAGCTAAACATCTGAGACAACATTTCTTTGCAAAGCTGAGAACTTCATAGTTCCTTTTGTCTTCATCCAGCTGCCGTAAACCCCTTTGATTCTATTTTACTATCATTAGGACGGGCCTTATCCCCATTGAAGGCTCCACAACACATGGTAGTGACCCCAAGAATTTATAAAAGTTTTAGCAAAGTTAAAAAGAATGATAAGGATAGAGATGTCTTAGAAGGTGAAACTATGCATTATGTGCAAAGGAATACAAGGCAAAAAAATTCTGTCCTCTATGCATAACAAAAAGGGATGGCAGTTAGTGCAGGGATACCATAATGCCCTTTCCAAGGTTTTTAGATTTTTTTTTTTGCACCTTCTATCTTACTAATTTTCACTTCTGAGCTCAATGTCTCTCTTTCAGTGTTCTAGATGGCAGAGCAATAGAAGGTTTATCACAGTAGATGGGTGTGTAGCCAAGATCTACAATGTAGTCTTGTAGTTAGTGTTTGATCTATATGACTTATGTGCCGCATCTACCAGCAGCTAAAATACTCAGCCTCTGTGGTGGACATAGCTACTGAGTGTTGTTTCTTGGAGGCCCAAGAAACCAGACACTCTCCTAAGAATTGACAATATCCACTAGTACTTTTTCTATCTAGTTTGCACCAAGCATAATCTGCATCAGTCTATGAAATCAAATCTAAGTTGCATGATGCAGGAAACCATAGGCCTAAATTGTGTAAGCCAGCAATGTATCTAAAGATTCTTTTAACAGCTGAAAGATGTAATTCTTTAGGATTTGCTTGAAACCTAGCACACAAGCATACACTAAAATGAATATCGGGTCTGGAAGCAGTGAGATAGAATAACGAGTCAATCATACCTCTATATAGCTTTGAATCCACTGATTTACCTGACTCATCAGCATCTAATGATGTGTTTGCTCCCATTGGTGTAGACATGTACTTCAAATTATCCATGCCGAATCTCTTCCAAATCTCCAATGCATACTTGGTCTGGCTAATAAAGCATCCATCCTTCGATTGTTTAACATGCAGACCAAGAAAAAATTACAAGTCACCAACCAAGCTCATATCAAACTCTTTTGACATTAAACCCACAAATTCTTCTGAAAGTTCTGGACATGCAGAACCAAAAATAATGTCATCAACATATACCTGAACTATGATTATTTTCTGACCCACATTCTTAATAAAAAAAGGTTTGATCAACCTTACCTCTACAATATCCTTTGCTGATCAGCAACTCAGTCAGCTTGTCATACCAAGCTCCAGGGGCTTGTTTCAGTCCATATAAAGCCTTATTCAATCTGACAACATGGTTAGTCAGCTCAGATAATTCAAAACTTGGGGGTTGCTCAATATAAACTTCTCTTTTATGTTCCCATTTTAAAAAGTACTCTTTACATCCATTTGTTGAAGTTTTATGTTATGCGAGCATGCAAAAGTGGTTAGGATTCTAATTGCTTCCATCCTAGCCACTAACTGGTGCATAGGATTCATCAAAATCTACCCCAAATTCTTGAGTGTAACCCTTAGCTACCAACCTAGCTTTATTCCAGTTTTTCAGCCTTACCTGGACAGATTTGTGGTGGTCTTGATAGATGATGTGATGATGTACTCCCCTAATGTTGAAGCACACCGAGACCATTTGAGAATTGTCCTAGAAACTTTGAGGGAGCACAAATTATATGCTAAATTTAGTAAATGTAAATTATGACTAAATGAGATGCAATTCTTAGGACATGTCATGTCAGGAGAAGGAGTGTCAATTGACCGAGCCAAAGTGGAGGCAGTTTTACATTGGAAAAGATCGAAGACTATTAGTGAAATCAGAAGCTTTTTAGGCCTTTCAGGTTATTACAGAAGGTTCATTGGGGGTTTCTTCTCCATTGTAGCTCCTATGACCAGATTGACTAGAAAGGGAGTATCTTTTGAATGGTCGGATACATGTGAAAGAAGCTTCCAAGAATTGAAGACTAGGCTAACTACGGCTCTAGTGCTTACACTGCTGTATGGTTCGAGAGGATTTGTGGTGTACATGGATGCCTCTAAGAAAGGATTGGGCTATGTATTGATGCAAAATGGCAAGATGATAGCATATGTCGCTAGACAATTAAAGGATCATGAGAAAAATTACCCTACGCATGACTTAGAACTATCTTCCATCATACATGCTCTAAGGATTTGGTGGCATTATCTATATGGAGAATAGTTTGAAGTGTTTTCAGATAATCAGAGCTTGAAGTACATTTTCTCTTAGAAGGAGTCAAATTTGAGGTAGAGGAGGTGGATGGAATTCTTGAAGGACTATGATTTTACATTGAACTATCATCCAAGAAAAGTAAATGTGGTGGCAGATGTATTGAGTAGGAAGAGATTGATAGTAGTGAAGCTGCACCAGAATTAGAGACTGTTGGCTGATGTAGTGGAGTGCTCCCTGGTGTGTCAAAAGGAAAATGTAATCATGGCTCAACTGACCATTAAGTCTACCATGATCGAACAAATTGTGCAGGCCCAGGTAGGTGACCAGCAATTGCAGGGAATGATAGGGAAGCCTTGGTTCACCCAAAGCACCACCAGAGATATCAGATTTCAAGGGAGATTATGCTTACCCCAAAATGAAGAACTAAGGGAAAGCTTTCGGCGTTCATGCGAGGTTCTTACTTGAGCACAGAGATTTGTTCTTTCCTGCTGATCGGGGCGTAGGTGAGGGCGGCGCCGGACCCGTCGGTGACGATCACCTGCGCGTCGGCGGACATGGTGGTCGGTTCGCAGGTCTGGCCGCGCCGCTCGTACTCGCCAGGCTGGAGCCGGATCGTGCCTGGCAGCGAGTAGGCGGGCCCCGGCGTCGCCGCCGCCACGACCGGCTCGTCATGGGCGACGCGCTGCACCCACGCCGCGTAGGCGACGCCGAGGACGGCCGCGACAGCGACGGCGATGACCGCGGTCGACGGGGTGACGAGACGCATCAAAAGCTGGCGGGCCATGAATGCATTGTGCGCCCGCGTGGCAACCGGCAGCAGCAGCCGTGCGATCCGTTCGGCTGACGAAGTGGAGGATGCATGCCCGGGTCGACGCCCGTCTACAACCTGCCCTACCTGGAGCTGGACGACCCGCCGGACATCGCGGGCGGTTTGCAGGATCTCGCCGAGGCCGTCGAGACGCAGCTGGTGCGGATCGACACCACCGTGCAGCCGGTCGAGGCGTACCAGGCCGCCAACGACACCACCACCTCCACCAGCTACTTCGCCGGCACACTCCACGGCGCCGCGTTCACCGCTCCACCCAGCGGCAAGGTGTACGTGAGCGTCGGCGGAGCGTTGGGCACCAACAGCGTCGTCGAGAACGTCGGAGCCTGGATGAGCTTCGAGGTGCGCACGGGCGGCACGGTCGGCTCCGGCACCCTGTTCCTCGGCGCCGCCGACAGCCGCTCCACCGGCCCGTGGCGGCCCAACAGCGCGGCGGCCGGCCCCATGAATACGACAAAGTGGTTCTTCCAGAGCCGAAGAAACCAGGCGATGCTGAAAGAAAAGACGATCTACGCTTCTGCCCTTATCACCAAATGTTGGGGCATCCCATTGATGATTGTTACGTATTCAAGGACGTTATTGAAGGACTGATAAAAAATGGCGAACTACAGATGGGCGAGTATAAGGAGGATCCATTGCACCCTCATCAAATACCTGTCCTTAAAAGAGCAGCCCCACGCAACACCACTGCCTCAGCTGCTTCTCAAAAATCTGGCTGAAGTCAATGTCTAGTAGGCCCGCATAGCTTGAATGTAGATGCTTGCCAACAAAATAAGAATGGCAAATATAAAAAACTCGGGCGTTTCGTTTCTCGGCGACGTGCCGAGATCGAGATCTCGCGAGATCTTGGCAAGATGCCATTCCATGTTGTGGACGAGAGTTGAGGCGCTAGGGTTATCCAAAGTTTCCAAACAAGCCAATCTAGTAGTAATATCACCCATCTTCAATTTGCCGACAATAGTATCCTCTTCTTTGCTGACAAGGAGCTACAAATGTTTGATGCTAGGTTAACGCTAGAGATGGTACGAGATATCAGTTGTCTGAAGGTTTATTGTAAAAGCCATATTGTAGGGATCGACATGGAGGTTTCAGCACTCAAGCTAGTAGCCCGTATCATTGGCTGCCAGATTGGGGAGTTTTCTTTCCCTTGTTTGGGGCTTTTGTTATCCCTAGGGGCTTTTCACTGCAGGGATTGGTAGGTGATGATGCAGAGATATGAATCCAGGCTTGTAGGATGGAAGGCTAGGCTTCTCTCATATGGAAGGCTTTTGGTATTATGTAGATCTGTGTTGGACAGTTTGCTGACCTATTTCCTTTCTATCTTCAAGATCGCTAAGACAATGGCGAACAAGTTGGAATCCATCTAGGCTAGATTCTTTTGGTATGGCAATGAGAACAGAGACAGAAGATGGCGTAACATTTTTTGGGGTAGAGTTTGCAAGAGCAAGGAAGGAGGCGGTGGGGGAATTAAGAACATAAGAGATTTCAATTTGGCCTTATTGTGTAAGTGGCTGTAGAGGTTGGGTTGTAGAGATGATGGGCTGTGGGTCCAGTTGATCAAGCAACAATATTTCGTCAGGAGGAGAGTATAGGACTTGGATCCTACTCCCCTCCACAGGGCGTCTCCTCTTTGTCAGGATATCCTCTCTCACAGAGATGTTCTTGCCTCCGACATCCGGGTCTAGCTAGGTAATGGCAACATGAGTCTCTTTTGGAAGGATAGATGGTGTGGAGACTTCACCCTAGAGGCTTTGTTCCCTAGCCTCTTTACGGTTGCAGCAGATCCCCAGGGTACAGTTTCTCAGGCCTTCGACTCCCTCCTCCCGAGAGGAGCTTGGGCCTCAATCTTCAAGTAGAATCTCAATCAGGAGGAGTTGGAGTAGCTTCATGGCCTTCTCTCTTTCCTCCTTTCCTTCCATCCCAATTTATAGTTTAGTTCTTTCATCAAGCGTTCGATGCTTTCGTGTAATCATCAGAGGATGTTTCATTCAGAACCTTGCAAGGTTTCCATTGCTTAGTGTCGGAGGCGTGTCACATCACACCTTGGCATCCACTTTTCAGTCTGTTCTTCTTCATTCCGCTTGTCGCACTTTCGATTCATTTCGTCTCACTCCCCTGCAAAGCAGACGCCAAGGCGGGGCAGCTCTAGACACGCCAAATTTGATGCTATGATGATTAAATTTCATATTACTTTGTGATAATCAGAATTGGACTTCAATATTTGCTTAATATAGAGTTTCTGTATTTTTGGTAATTAACGCCTTTAGTAAAGGCGTCATTTATAGAATAGCGACTTTGTCAGGGTCGTCCGTTAATTGAAACACGCCCTTTTGAAGAGACGTCATTTCTTGATATTCTTGATTTTTATGAAAATTAATTTGAATAATTCCTTAAATTAACGCCTTTCATGGAGGCATTGTTTCTTAATAGCGCCTTTGTGAAAGTTGTTGTTTTCTCTATTTTTAAAAATGAAAAAATTTTGGAAAATCAGGAATGATGGTTCTCCACATGGCGTCATTTTGAATAGCGACCCGTCTTGTGTCGTCATTTCAGTTTCGTGTTCGTTTCACCCACGTCCTTTCCCGGAAGAGTCCTTCCTGGTTTTAACTCTTTAGTTCGATTACAGAAGGGAGGTTTTATTGGGTAAGGACGATTGCTGTTCTATTTCCTTTAGAACAGGGTCTTTTGAGATTTCTCAGGCCTATAAATAGTGGCCCTTGTCCACCGGTCTGAGGCTAATGTTCTTAAGGCTAATGAAACTACGGAGATTGAGGCTAAGAGTTAAGAAAGCAAGCTAGCAGGGAGCTTCTTCATTCTGTCCCTGTGGAAGCACCGTCCCTGTTTCCTCTTCCTTTACTACTGTCAGGAGCAGCAGGAAGTCTTCTTCGTTTAGTCCATTGGTTTTGACATTGCATCGTTGTCTGTCTGCATATTCTTGTTTTGTCTTGCACATCCATCTCTCCCTCCCGTTTGCTTCTATTAGGGGTTTTAAAAATAAAAATAAGGTGTGTTCATGTTTGATTGCATATTTATTTCTTTGAGGACTTGATACACTTACTAACGTACAACCTTGTGCATGGTTTTATTTTCGGACATCATCAAGTATCTAGTCATATATTTAGCTATATAATTCCATGCAATTTAACTTGTAAATTTTCATCGTTTTCTTTGAAATCAGTGAAGGAACCTAAAATATATAGATCACTCGTATAGTAAATCAGTAATAAAGTCTGTTTATAAGTTTGTCATGCTGGATGCTTAAATGCATAATTTAATTCCGTATGTTTATACAGAAACAATCAAATTACCTTGGCACGCACACGCCATAGCTTACAAGATCAAGATAAAATATATATGTCCAATGCACATACAGTAATCCACATAGGCATCCTCTAATTTCTCTTCTTTATGTACTTTAAATAAAAATAGTGCGATTCCCAACCCCGGCCGTTAGCCAGATCTTAGGCGTGTATCCAAAAGTTCAATCCATGACCATAACCAACAATTGAGTCATCTCCTCATGAATGAAACTTCAATCCTGTATGGCTGGAGTATTAATTTTGGTATAGTATTAGTTTTCATATTAATATGTTTAATGTACAGAATTTTAATTATTGATAGTCATTTAATTAAAAGGAATGTTAGGCGTGGCACTTAAAGGAGAAGCTGAAGTTATAGAAGCTGGGCCGAGCCTACTGACTCGGGCCTACCTAATCTTCTGGGCCTTGACACTGTGGTTATTCGAGTTGGGCCGAACATGGACTAGGCCCAGCCCGAGCTCCACCCCCCAAATTCCCAGCCCAGTTGACCCGGGAAAACCCCAACTTCTTCGAAGTCTTCCCGCTTGCAGTTTCTTGGTGCACACCCTCTAAAGTTGTAATCCATATATTAATTCGCCTCCACATCAAGTAAAGCTTTAGCCTGCATACTACCTCTTGAGATCGAGTTAATTAGCGGATGCCTTAGAACCGATGCCTTCATCTCATGCTGCCTCCTATTTGTTTATTTCGACGAGCAGGAAGAGACAGAAAAACTCGGCCGTCCCACTATTTCGACCCCTAAAACACTCATTAGACAAAATTTAATTGGACCCGTCAAAAATGGAGAATTAATCACTTGTGCACTCCTGCATGTATTCCATTAATCCATTATGCAGGTATTTAAAGATGTGATGAATTATTATGGATCAGCGAGTAGAGGCCAGCCTCGGAGATGACCGCCATCTGCTGGGGTCCGCCAGGGGTGTCGATAGTGCCGACACCCTTTTCGTCGTCGTCGAGCGCCGCCGTGGCGTCGCGGCCGTTGCTGATCCCGAGGACGGCGCAGACGTCGGCGGCGACGAACCACGGCTCACCGTCGCGGACGACAACGCGGACGCCGGCGCCGGTGGCGGGGAACTCGTAGATCGCGACGTCGGTCACGGCTTCTCCTCTCGGCGGTCCGGACGGCGAGGTCGGGGGCTGCGGTGGCGGTGGGGTTGGCCGCGGGACGGGCTGCGGCCGGGGTCGTGGGCTCACGCGGCGGGCAGGCTCTCGATGTATTCGGCGAGGACCGAGGCGCGGACGTAGACGCGGGAGCCCTGCTTCACGGCCTTGAGCCGGCCGGTGCCGGTGAGGCGGCGGAACTGGCGGACGGAGAGGTTGCCGAGCAGCGCCCTGACTTCGTTGCTGTCGAGCAGCCGGTCCCCGTCGGTGGGGATGTCTGTCGGTGTCTTCCCGTGCATGGGAAGACCGTATCGCGTTCCCGTGCACGGGAACACTCATACTTTCGGCTGATCCTTCCCGGGCATGGGGGCCATTACCTTTAACGCATGGCACCCCTAGACACCCGTAGACACAGGTGGTCTGAACGCAGACGCCGGAACCGGCCGCGTCCCCACGCGTGGCGATCTCCCCGCGAGCGGCACTCAGCTACCATGAACGGGACATACCGTGTCGTCGTGCCAGCAACCCCGGAAGCGCGACGCCAGGCCTTCGCCGCGTTCGTCAACCGCGCGCTCCGCAACGCCCAACAGTCCCGCGGCTGGAGCATCCCCAAGGTTGCGCAGGTGTCGGGCGTCGGGCAGAACACCATCTACCGGTGGCGCGACGGCGACTGGCGCGAGTTCCCCAAGGGCGAGCTGGTCGAGAAGTTCTGCGACGCGCTCGACATTCCCACCGACGCCGCGTTCAAGATTCTGTGGCCGGGCAAGACCGGACGGCCCGAACCGGCCGATCCGCTGCCGATCGAGCCCGAGTTCGAGACGCTGATGCGTAAGCTCCGCGACCCCAACGTGCCCGAGTCGGAGAAGTTCCTCATTAGAGAGACGATCGGCGGGCTGGCCGCACGCGGGCATAGGCCGCCAGACGTCCCGGGGCGTCGGAGGACCGGCTAGGACATCTTTCGAGTGGTCGACTGATAACAGTCCGAACAGACGACTCCCCACCGTTACGCAGGCACTTAGCCTTCGTTACCTACCGTCTCCCCGACGAGGGCCAGTCGCCGGGGGCCACTCATTGCAGAGGAGGCCTCATGTCGAATGTGCCGCCGCGCATTCCCGCCCCACCCCTATTCCGCGTAGCCGCGATCGGCGGCACGGTCAGCGCAGCGCTCATGGCGTGGCTCGCGGCCGTAGCGACCGGGCAGACCTCGTCTGTCGACGAGGCACCGATCGAGCTGTTCCTAGCAATCCTGGCCTGCGCCATCACCGTGACCGTCCTCGCCGTCATCCTGTGGGCCACCTTCTCCGTACAGCAGCAGATCTCGGCCGGGCAGCAACGACTCCTCGACCAGATCGAATCCGGCCGCACCGAACTGAAGGGCGAAATCCACGAACTCGGCGACGACACATCGGACCTTGCGAAAGAGGTCGAGCAATTGAACGCCAAATTGGGCAATCTCTACTGGGGAGCATTCGCCGACGGCGCGACGGCCGTCGCTGAAGGCGCACCGGTTGTGCCGATAAGGCGGTCGGGTTCCTGATGGGTCGCCAGCCGAACCGGCGCCCGAAGATCTACCAGGGCGCCGACGGCTGGTGGCACTCCTATGTGACCGTCGGCCGCAAACCCACCGGGCAACTCGACCGCCGGCACCTGCGCGCGAAGACGGCCGGCGAGGTCGCTGCCAAGATGAAGGCGCTCGATGCCGGCCTTGACCGCGGTTACGTGCCCGAGCTCGGCGCGAAGCCGACCGTCGGTGCATGGCTTGAGCACTGGCTAACGACGATCGCCGCCCGCCGCGTACGGCCCTCCACGCTCGAAGGCTACGAATCCAAGGTCCGGCACCGGCTGATCCCCGCGCTCGGGAGGCACCGCCTCGACCAGCTCAAGCCGGAGCACCTCGACGCCTATTACGCCGACCTCGCCACCGAGGTCGCCCCCGCCACCGCCCTGCAGATCCACCGCATCCTTTCGCGCGCCCTGAAGGTCGCCCACCAGCGCGGGAAGATCGGCTACAACCCGGCCGAGCGAGTCGACGCCCCCAGCGTCGGCGAGCCCGAGATCGAACCGCCCACGGTCGAGGAAACCCAACGCATCCTCGCCGCCGCGGCGGACACAGACTCCCCCGCCCGGTGGTGGATCGCCCTCGGGCTCGGGCTGCGCCAAGGCGAGGCGCTCGGGTTGCGGTGGGCGGACGTCGACCTAGCCGGCGAACCGCCCACGCTGGCGGTGCGGAAGCCGCTGAGCCGTCGGAAGTGGCGGCACGGTTGCGCCGACCCGGTCGCGTGCGCGGCCCGCAAATGCAAAACGGCGCCGTGCCCTGACGGCTGCCGCAGGCACAAGCGCGCCTGTCCCCCGCCGTGCCCGGCAGGCTGCGTCAAGCACGCCGCGTCGTGCCCGGACCGCAAGGGCGGCGGGCTAGTCTTCGATGACCCGAAGAGCGCCAAGGGCAAGCGGGTCGTGCCGCTGCCGACAGCGATCGCGGATCTCCTGCGGCAGCACCAGGCAGGCCAGGAACACGCCCAGCGGTCCGCCGCGCGCTGGTACGAGCACGGGCTAGTGTTCTGCCAAGCGAACGGGAAGCCAATCAACCCACGCACGGACTGGGGCCAGTGGAAGGCGCTCCTGGCGGCGGCCGGGGTGCGGGACTACCGCCTGCATGACGCCCGCCACGCGACCGGCACGACGTGGCTTGAGGTGGGCGTGCAACCGCGGGTGGCGATGGAGCTGCTCGGCCACTCCCAGATCTCACTGACGCAGCGATACCAGCACGTCAGGCGCGAGTACCTGGCCGCGGCCGGGGAGAAGCTCGGCGCTGCGTTGGAGGTAGTGCAACCAGCTCGTGCAACCACGCGGCATCTGCGCGCGGTCAAATGACCTGGTGGGGCCGGCGGGGCTCGAACCCGCGACCGAGGGATTATGAGATCTCCGATGGTCCCTGCCTGTTAGCGACTGCGGGTGCCTCTACGCAGGTCGCGCCCGGTTTCGGTCCCTCCGGGCATGTGCAGACTCCCGCAGTCATCGCGTCGTACTGCAACCGCGGATGCAACCATGTGCAACCCGAACGGGGATCCCACCTACCAGCCTGGTAGAAGAACATAATGGCAGCTAGTTTTAGATCATCAGCTGGATAATTTTTCTCGTGCCGCTTCAGTTGTCTTGACGCATAGCAAATTACCTTATCATTTTGCATAAGTACGCACCCAAGGCCAATGCCGGATGCATCCGTATATACTTCAAATCCGCTGCCTTCAACAGGCAGTGCTAGTATAGGTGCAGTGGTGAGATGTTCTTTAAGAGTCAGGAAACTCTCCTCACACTCGGAAGTCCATGCAAATGGATTTTCCTTTCTAGTGAGTCGTGTGTGAGGAACGATGATTTTTGAAAAATCTTTGATGGATCGCCTATAATAACCAGCCAGACCAAGGAAACTTCTAATTTTGAAAATAGTTGTCAGTCTGCTCCAGTTCTTGAAAGCTTCCACTTTAGCGGGGTCTACCGTAATTCCTTCTTTGGAAATGACATGGCCAAGGAAAGAGACCTCATTTAGTCAAAACTCAAATTTATTTAACTTTACATATAGTTGGTGTTCTCTTAAGGTTTGTAAAGCAATCCTTAGATGTATTTCCTTCGTCTTGGACTAGATAAGGATATCATCGATGAACCTGACCACAAAGCAGTCTAGATACGGCCTGAAAATGTTGTTCATGAGTTGCATAAATGCTACGGGGGCATTGGTTAACCCAAACGGCATAACCAGAAACTCGTAATGTCTGTATCTGCTACGGAAAGCCATCTTGATAATATTCTCTTCTTTAATCCTGAATTGGTGATAGCCAGACCTAAGGTCAATCTTGGAGAAATACTCCACACCAGAGATCTGGTCGAATAACTCATCAATACGCGACAGTGGGTACTTATTTTTGATAGTGAGTTGATTTAACTGCTGGTAGTCGATGCACAATCTGAGGGAACCATCCTTCTTCCTGACAAATTGAACCGGCGCACCCCAAGGGGATGTGCTAGGTCGGATAAAGCCCTTCTCTAGTAATTTTTGAAGTTACTTTTTTAGTTCCTTGAGCTCCCAAGGCATAAGACTTTCAACAAGTGAGAAGACATGGTGATTAAGTTGTCAGAATTGACCCTGATCAAAGGAAATATGAGGCATGCACCGCTGCAATGAGTCCATATAATGATAGACTCTCCTATCATAGGGGGTTATGAAATTAAAAAACTATCCCCGACAAATATTTCAAATTTCCCCCAAAATTCTTAGCGCCTGAGTAGGTGAAATACCTCGGCCAGCCATTCACAAAGCAATTATGGACCATGCAAAGTCTGTCCGTACTCTCTAATCATGCTGTCATATAGGTTACTTCAACCGATCATAATCCGAAAGGTTGAATGTGCACCAAAGGCGGCCCAGAAGGCGTCATACCTTCACCATTACGTTATCTGCTAAAGAGCAGCGGGTGCGGGGGATTTATATACCTTTGGAAGCTTGAGTTTACTAGGAAGATGGGACACAACTCAGTGCGGATACCCATCGCCGTTCGTCCCGTCGTTCGGGGATTTTATGCGGATGCTGCATAGATGGTGCTATGTGGAGATCACTCTCTCTCTCTCGCTCTCTTGCACTCATGAAAAGCAAATGAAGGTTGACTTGGCAGCCTTGATCACGGCCTGTTAAACACCTCCAACTGCAAAGCAGAGGGTTTTTCTCAACTTCTTAGGAAAGACTGGAAGGACAGGATGAGATTTGTGCCCCTTGAGAAAGGATCAGCTGAATGCCTTCTTCGCATCAATAAGGATAGTTCGCCGAACCCGGCCAGATTCCTACATGTTCAGAAGAAATTTGCAATGTTCATTCGTGATGAAGAGGAGAAATCCATGGGATTGTGCATCCATGATGAAGCCAAATTCATCTTAAAAGATGGATATTTTGCATGCAGTTAAAACATTGAAACAAGATTCTAAATCCAGTGTTCGCGTAGAACATCTAAGCCTACAATTTTTACGCCCACTAAATCAACCCCCAGTTGAATCCCAGCTGTGCCGTTCGGTTCCAGAGCATGAGAGGTTGAGTAATAAGTCCTACCTTAATTATTAGTACAGGAGTCTGACAGAATCTATTCTATTTGGTCCAACTAAATTTTTTGCCATCGAACTAAATGGCAAGTCTATTATGCTGATGAGCCTTTTTGCTGCTTGCCTGGTCGCACTAAAACTATATAGCATTTGTCTGCTGGCTGGCTATTGACTCGATTGGGCACGCAGACGAATTTGTAGACATATCATTTCTGGAAACCCATTAACATATACATCACTATTATTTTAAAAAAAAATCGGATACATAGTTACCGTTTTACTTCTTTTGTCAAATACCTAAAGTTGTAACTTCAGTTTTCCGGCTTGTGAATTTATCTTTATTTGTCTTGAAAAGAACTACAACTTACCAACGGATTATATGATTTGGCACCTTCTGAAGACTAGCTTCTGCTTTAAAGAGATCACACCTAGATTGTGGATTGCCAGGGGACTCATTAGAGAAAAACTACACTAAAGTGCATAGTTATTTAAAGTGCTCTAAAAACTAAAAGAATCCAAGTTTACCGTGCACTATAGTATGGAAAATGCATCCTTGACTTTTTTTCCTTTGGAGAAGTAATATACCTTTTAATCTGCAGGAGGGGGGTGCATGGGAAAGAGTCAAAAACATTCATTTTCAGTTGGCTGGATGTATATCCAAAGAGGAAATCCACAACCCATCTGCAGTTGTCTTGACTCAATAATCAAGTGTTTAACAAGGCAAAACTGACAACTGTCATTTCCAATCTCGAGCTTTCATAAATAACAGAATGACATTTCTTGGAAGCATTTCCGATAAGAGTAATGTAAAGTGGTAATCCAAACAGGCAAGAGCTGTGCCTTTCTTATTCCTCCTTTTCTAATTTTGCTCTTCTAGTCATATGTATTTGCATAGAAATGAGTATGAACTTACCGTAAGAGCCACTACATTCCTCTTTATTTCAAAGAATTAATGAAAAAGCTGAGGATCTATGGATGTGCACACATGAGTGGAATTGTCACATATGCATATCCTGTGTGGAATGGAGGGGCCCTTAAACCATAAGAAGCCTCCAGTTACTCGTCGCACTTGTCTACAAGCACATACACCAGCCACCTTGATGCATTTGCTGTTTTGCATCCCCCGCCCCAAACAATCTGGAACACTATACATAGACTTTGTAGCATTATAGGTTCAAAAGGACATGGAATTAGAAGTGCGACAGTTTCTGCATTTCCTCTACAATATAAACAAAAGAACAAGAAACTAGTCCATAGCTTTGAATATCTAAAACAACATTAAGTTATCAGCATGGAAGTTGCAACTAAGTAAAGTTGGAGTAGAAAAAACGGCATAATACCTGGTCTAAAGTAATTACCTGTCTCTCCTCTGGCTCATTGCCGGTGTGATGGAAATGTAACGGTGCCACACCTTGTCCAGCTAGGACGATAATGTACCAGGTGATCCCCCACCAGATAAAGAAGCCCACCTGAGATGAAGAAATGCCCTAGTTCCTTAAAGTAGGGAGCTGAAGGCTAAATCAGTGAAAATTTGGATGACCCGGTCAGGGGGCCCGAAATGCTGAAGTGGTCCGTAAGTGACCGAAAAGCTGTCCCGTAAGGATGAAAACTCTCACAATGGTTACCCACTCAATGAAGATGCTTCATACAAGCATAAAGCAGGCCCGGAAGCATGATATCTTGTGCGAAGGAGATATTAGTGGAAAATCTGGGAAGCCCGCTTAACATACGTGGAATATCAGAATGATCCGTAAGTGGCCATAAGGGCATCTAGTCAAGGCAAAAATGCTTCGAGGGATGGTCCTCCTCATGAAGATCCTCCACGTGCCCTTAAAGTGGAGTAGGTGGCACAAATTGATGTGCCTAATGCTAAATCAGGGGGAACCCGAGTTACTCGATTCAGGTACACAGGACACCGAAAAAGGGCCGTAGAAGACCTAAAAGGTGCCCTAATAGAGGCAAAAATGCTTCGGGAGATAGACCACTTGATGAAAAAGCCCCATGTGGCTCTAAAGCACACCTGGCAGCACGAGTCATTGTGCCAAAGGCCAAATCAGAGCAAAACCTGAGAAAATCGGTAAGGGTTAGGCACGTACCAAAAATCACCAGAAACCCCGAAATAGGGCTTCAAAGTATATTAGGGGGCTACTAAATCAACCCCAAGGCCACTCTAGACTGCAAGCTCTCACCGGGTCAGTTTCGGGGCCAAATGTCAAATTTACAAAAATGCCCCTAGGTGAGTCGGCGACAGAGATGAGCTGGCACCCTCTGCCCCTCCTTGCTTCTTGAGTCAGTGCCCCCTTTCCTGGCGATTCGATGCTCGCCTTCCACAAATGGCGGAGCGGTGGTTTGGCAGAGACCTGCCCATCCCCTCGCCCGGCCGATGCCCTGTTTCTATAAGAAGGCCCTACCTTCGAGCACAAGAAAAGAGAGCAAGCAAGAAAGAAGAGAAATAGAGAGAACAACGAAGAAGGTAGAAGAAAATTAAAGAAAGAAGGGGAGACATAGGGAAACACAGAGAAGAGGGGAAGAGTGAAATTAATAAATAAAAAATAAATGAGCACACGTACTTGAATATGCAATGAATAAATAAAAGGGAGAAAAGGAAATCTGTGTCTTAAATAGGAAGAAAATGGTGAAAGCCACCCAAAAAAAATCAAAGAGAAGTAGGCAATAGAACAATATATATATATAATCATAATATGATCGGGAGCCCAGATAATAATAGTAATAAAAATCCACGTTGCAGTCCCATTTTTCCCGTGACCTTGTGGTAAAGGAACAATAGCACTGCCCTTGCAGGCCGGGCCTAGGTCTTGGGAGTTATCCCGAAATGGCCATGACCGGACCCTGCCTCGTGCCGACATTCCAATTGAACTAAACCTATCCTCCAGGTCGGATCCTTCCCGAGTCATTATTAAAATTACCGTGCACTCGTCAGACATTTGAATGGGTTTATTTCGGCTTCTATCGCATTTCTATTGTGGACCTTCGTCCGAATATGAAAAAAAGGTCCTTAAGTGACCGACATGGCCGATGTCCCGCATCCCGATTCGGGTCCTTAGTGTCATTTATTCCTACTCTTTCCCTCTCAATTAATATTAATTCTTTTAGTCGCAAGGCCCCTAATTTCGGCAATTAATCAAGGGTGTTCTCTCGTATGGCGGATGTAAATGACGTCGTGACCTTTATGACGCGACGAGATTTCGTCCCGACCTGAACCACGCAATCACCTGACGAAGTCGGATCGAGCGCACGATGGGCTTCCATGAAGTCCAAATAAACCGTCACTTTGTAACTGGCACGTCCACGTATTTAATAAACCTAACAAAACTAATAAATGAATATTTTAATAGATCTAACGGAAAGTGCGTCCACACCTCCCCCCACAAGTTCTTGGGTGCGCCCGAACAAATTAGCATTGAGTTAACCATATCCATTAATGTTCTATTTTTCCTTTAAGCTACACCATTGGACTGAGGAGAGTAGGGGGCAGTTACCTCATGGATTATTCCACATTCTTGACAGAATTGAGTGAGTGAGTGAGTGAGAGATGTAATCTCCTCCTCTATCAGACCTAAGTATTTTGATTTTCTTTTCTTGTTGATTTTCTACTTGTATCTTATAGATTTGAAATCTGTTTAATACTTCATCTTATGTTTTAATTAGTGGAAGGAAAAGTTAAAATTTTACATCTGGGCCTTATGGCCCATTGATATTTGGGTCCATAATTCACATCAGGTCAGGTTGGACCGGTACCAAGCATCCGTGTTTTAATAATTAAATCAGCTGGGCTGGGCTCAGGCCTTGAAAACTGAGGGTCAGTCTTGGCCATGCCTTCCCCACTGACAGCCCTAGTGATCTGGAGCATCATTATTTTATCCTCTTTATCAGGACTATGATTGCAGATAAGTGTCGTTTGTTATGGATTTCATGTCGAGACGATGTCTCCACTAGACAAGCATCAATTATATTGTACACCTGTGGATCTGAAAGGCAACAAATGATTGTGGATGTGTTGTCTTTAAGTTTATGGCAGCAAGGTTCTTTCGAGGAGTTTCTTTCTTGAGAAAAATGAATTCTTGAGGGGCTTTTTAAGAGAAGCCTCCTTAACTACACTGTTCGAGAAAAAGGTGGGAGCTGTGGGGATTTCACATTACAAGAAGCCTTCCCGAAGCTCTTTGCTCTTTAAGGCTGCACCCACGGCATCAATGGCCATTCGTTTGACACTCAGCTTTGGGGGGCATGTGGACGGCCACCTTCAAGAAGAATCTTACACACTAGGAGACGGATCAGCTGGAGGGTCTCCTACTTGTGCTCCTTGACTACATGCTAGTGGAGAGTAGTGCCGACAGGTGGTGGTGGAGATGGGAGAAGGAGGGAGGCTTCTTAGTCAGATCCACATATTTATTGATATCAAATGAGGGAATGTGCTACTATTTTGCTCCGCATATTTGGGCCTCCAAGAGCCCGCTGAAAGTGAAGTTGTTGATATTGAGGATATCTCATAGCGACTGCCCACATGTGATAGGATTGTCCTATACTTTCAGGATATACCCACCCTTTGCTACTTATGTGGGGAGGTGGAGGAAGACCTAAACCACCTCTTTACAGGATGCTCCTTTTCTAGGGAGGTATGGGCTATAAGATTGGCGATAGGATCCACCACACCTTTGGCCCGTTTGAGAGTGTGCACCAAGGATGGCAGTTTCGGTTTCAGTCTCTGTTTTGGCCAGGTCCGAAATTGAAACGTATCAGTTTCAGATTCGGTTTTAGTCGAAACCTGTTCAAAACATTCCTGATATTATACTGCCGTTGTTCTGACTCGGTTGATTTTTGTTTGTTCTTTTGCAAGGGTAACCCAAGGAATCCCTCTTCGTCGGTCAGCCTAAGGAAGAGGAAGAAAGAACCCCTAATCCCACTAGGCACGATCACCTTGCTCCTATTCGAGGTCTTTGACCCCTTGTGATCACATACTCCACACACACGCACTCCCTGTGATTTTTTGTTTCCCTTTTTCTTAAAACCTGTGATGAGTCATTTCCCGCAGCAATTTTCCCCCTGTTTCATCCCTTTTACTTTCCTGTTGTTAAAAGCCGCGGTGAGTAACTTCCCATTGCGATTTCTCTTTATTTTCATTATTTTTAAAATCCACGGTGAGTAAATTCCTGCAGGCATTCCCTTCCCCCAATCTTATTTTCTACCATTTAATTTTTACACCATTCCCATCCCAGCGAGACCGGCAGTGAGTAACTTCCCACAATGGTCATTTATTTTCTATCAATTTAATTTCTGCACCATTCCCGTCTCGACGAGACCCGTGGCGAGTAACTTCCCACTAAGGTCATTTAATTTTTGCACTCTAATTTCAACACTTTCCTGTCCCCGTGAGACTTGCGGCGAGTAACTTCCCGCCATGGTCATTTATTTTCTATCAATTTAATTGCCGCACCATTCCCATCCCCGCGAGATCCGCGGCGAGTAACTTCCCGCCGTGGTCATTTAATTTTTACATTTTAATTTCAACACTTTCCCATCCCCGCGAGACCCGCGGTGAGTAACTTCCCGCCATGGTCATTTAATTTCTACATTTTAATTTTAGCACACTCCCATTCCCATTTCAATTCCAGCTAAAACCTGCGAAGACTAATATCCCGCTACGGTCCAATTTTCATTCCGTGTGTTTTCCATGTTTCAACCCTGTGGAGGGCAACTCTCCTCGGGGTGATTCCCATGTTTCACTACATCATCGCGTGTTTCCAGCCAGTCCTCTCTTCTCCGCATGACATCGTTCACATCTTGGCAATCACGGTGAGATTTCTTTGTGCTTTCTTTGGTTATCCGTGTGTTTTCGGCACCCGTGAGTGCCCCTCCACTTGGCACCCACGTGTGCCCCTCCTTATTGTGCCTATGTGTGCTACAGTTGTGCAGCTCGATCCAACGGTTGGATCTGGAGTTACAATCTCTTCTTTATCCTTCTATTCTGCAGAGTGCAAATCTAGAAAGCTGACCGGAGAATGGCCCGTGGCGGCTCGATGGTGGCACAAATGGAGGCGGCGGCGGTGGTGATCGAACCTGGTATCCAAAGGAAAATATAGAAATGGGAATCACTCCCAAAGAATGGGCTTCACACCCTAGATCAAGGAGGAAGGAGATGAAAAACTAGAGAGTGAGAGAGGGGGGCGCCTAAGGCATCTATTGTATTTTCACAAAATTTTCTTCATTAATTCTCTTACAAATTAACACAAGAGAGATTATATACTAAACTCTAGACTTAGGCAAATGACCTCTAATATCCTTGGTCAATGGGGCATAATGGGGAAGGGAGACAAAAGGAGAATAAAAAAATTCCACAAGGGGACAAAGGAGGGGGTGCCCTCTCCCTTTGGTCAAGGAAGGTGGCTTGGTCCACTTTCTTCCGTGGACCATCTCCCTTGGACCAACCATTTCCCTTGGACCATGGACCATCATATGGGTCCCACACCTTGACCCAAATTAAATACCCTAATTAAATCAGAAAATATAAATACAAACTAAATACTTAAAATGTAAATACAAACCAAATACAGTCCAAATACATACCAAATAAATACATTAAAATATATTAAAATTCAAGCGGAGGCTCCAGACTGTCCCCCGACCACAAGGACGTCGGCGTCGCCTGAGTCGTGCTACGTGTCCAGTACGAACAATTGGCTGAGTCGAGCCGATCTGTAGCTCTGGTGTCCGCACCACTTCTCCCAAGGTTGGAGAAGCTCAACCCCATCAAGTAAGGGTCTTGGTCGCTCTGTTATCGATCCATCAGGTCTGGAACTATCCTCTGTAACTCTGCCTGGGTGATCCAAGTGTCGTCGGATGTGGGCCGTCCCCTCCATCGCACTAGGTAGTATTGGTACACCCCACCCCGAGTAGTCGTTATCTGCTTATCTAGTATATGCTCTATCTACTCACGCTGTTGAGGTAACAAGGCTGGAGGTGGACGCTCTGGGGTGATGTCACTCACAAGGGGTGGACACGGCTCAAATGGCTCACTGGGTATCACCACCGGGTGCCTATAAGCCCTGCCTGCAGATGAACTGGTGCCTCTATTTTCTGTTCGAAAACTCAGAGGTTTGGTTTGGGCGTTGAACTATACGCCGGAGGACGATAGTGACGGCATTCATCTGTCCGTGATTAGCCAAGAAACTAAAGCTATTCTCTACCAGACCGTGATAGCACATTTAAAGCTCCAGGGAAATTCATCAGATACTGGAGGCAATTCTATTGCGCACTACATGCTGGTATTTGGCCAGACTGAGTTACTTAAGATTTGGCTTGAATTTTATCCTTATGTAACCCACGCCACGCTCTATACCAATAAAGCGAAAAACAACTTACTGCATTTTGCATATGCCACAGGAAATGCAGAAGCTATTGAACTTATAAATAAAGCCATTCCTTCCCCTGAAATAAAGAAAAGCGCTGCTCACCCTTTTCTTTCCGCCTGTTATTACGGAAAAGGAGCGCTGGTTGCAGCTGAGTTCAGAAAAGCAAAAGAAAACGGTAATTTAACTTCGTTATTAGGTGCCATTTGGTTTGCCGCTAGGAGCGGAAATGCTGCTCTAACGCTTACGTTAATTAAAGAGACCCTACCACCCCTCAAAAATAACGGACCTGTCCTCAAGTGGCTCTTGTTAGCATGCCCTCCGAAAGAAGGTTCAGCTTTTGCCTTCCGCTGGGCTGCTAAATACGGACACAAGGACGTGGTATTCGCACTTATTGAAGCAGCAAAATACCTTCATGAAAAAGCAAAAGAAACAGGCGCTAGCGATGACACGCTAAAAGAAATGCTATTGGCAAGATGTTCGATAGCGGACCCTGCTAACGCCATCTGTCTAGCTGCTGGGGGAGGGCATGTGACCGTAGTCATCACACTTATCGAGGCGGCTAAATACCTTCATGAAAAGGATCCTAGCGATGACACACTAAGACGGATGTTGTTGGCAGGATCCCTGCAACACGGTTCGTGTACCGTCTTCCGCATAGCGACTGAAAATGGATACACGGACGTAGTATTTGCACTCATCGAGGCGGCTAAATACCTTCATGAAAAGGATCCTAACGATAACACACTAAGACGGATGTTGTTGGCAGGATCCCTAGAAGACACTCCGGATACTGCCTTCCAGCGGGTTGTTCATAAGGGATACACCCGTGTCTCAGAAACAACTCTGGATCTCGCCGTTCCGAACACGTAAGACGTCCAGGACGTAATTTCGGACACAACGAGACCAGGCACTCCGAGAAAATAGATCCGAGACCCGAACACAGGATCCAATAAGACCCAATAAGGATCCGGAACATTACACACCAGAATCAAACAAAACTAGAGCCGCACAACCCAAAATCAGAAGAGTACCTTCCACTAACTGTGACGTCTCAGCCACTGCTCTGGTCATGTGTGTAACTCTGCCTCGGGATCTCTGCCTCCCTATGATAGCTGACCTCGACAACTGAGGAAACTGACCCTACTGCTGGTATGACTACTGTGGTGGTGGTAACTGCTGGGGCTAAAACTATTGCTACTGATGAAACTCGTACGGCTGACGCGGCCTCTGAGGACAGTCACGTGTCATGTACCTCTCCTGGTCACACTTGAAACAGATCACGGGCACCGAGCAGTGGCTGAGGCATAATATTTGAAATTTAACATTCCTTGTTATTCGGGAGACCTAGAATGTTAAGTTGAGCGAATATGATATCATCTGAGATACTGCAAGATACTTAGTATTATATTGTTCTATTAATTTCGGTGATAATTTAATAGCTCACCACACTTATGAATAAGAGTTTTCAGATAAGATCACACGTTCCAATTCTTGCATGATAGGCTAACATAATCAAAAGTTATAAGGAGAGGTAATTTTCATGATCGCTCTCCGTGGACAAGTGGAAGATGTTAACTATGAACACTTCGCCCATTATTTGGTGCCCGCCAAGAGCAGTTGCAGCAACTCCTGGGGAGTTGCTATGCAGCATAGTAGTGGGGGAAAACTTCAAATTCCACCCCCTACTCCCTATGGATGCTAAAGAGAATTGGAGGGGACTCCTTGGGAAATCAACTGCCCCCATTCTACACCTCTCCCTGTGCGTCTCTTTCTCTCCCTTCCTTTCTCGTGAACACAAAACAAAGAAATAGTGTATATCGTATGCACCTCTTTAAAATGAAGCTTTTCTTGTCTCACATACCTTATTATCTAATATAGATCAATTTAGGATTGATTTGTAAAGTAACTGGGCACAAATTGTATACGATGATGTGCAATAAATATTACGCTTTTTTAAGAATATCTTGTAATAAAAATCCATCCCCACACACGCCAAAATCAAAAGAACCATAGGCTGCGTCGACCCCAGTATGAAGCTGTGTCAACGCCTTGGCTCACAAAGCGAGAAATGCCCAAACAGGTATGAAGCTACATTGACCCCATCGTCTCATTGCGTCGACACAATCAAGCCAAGCTGAGAAAAATGATGAAGAGTGTCAAATGGCTCACAGGGCTGACAAATATCTCACAGGGCTAACAAATGACGCATAAGGGTGATAAATAGATAGATAAGGCTGACAAATAAGTGATACCGATGACAAATGACCCGTAAGGTAATTTCAGTAAAGGATGCGTCGACCCTACTATCTTAGGGCGTCGATGCAATGGCCTTCCCAGAAAGCATTGTAAACTCCATTCACAAAAGATGTGTCGACACACCGTCCATCCAGCGTCGACGTCATCAAGGCCAGCTCGCCAACAGACTCAAGGATACATGAAGCTGCGTCGACGCAAGGTCACTACTGCGTCGACACAGTAGAAGCATTCCAAGCTCTATCTGTTAAACCTGCACAATTTTTAAAGCTCATCCATAGACTATAAAATGTAGACGTAAACCTTCAAACACACCTCTTTTGAGGTCTGGAGGAGGTTCCCAGGACTGACACTGTCCTTGTCATCATAAGTGATCAAAGTAATCTTTTGGACAAACTATCTGTCAGTACAACATCTAGGAAAAGACTCTTTCTCTACTGTCCTTTCTCCTGGAGTCAGCCAACAAGGATTGTGTCTAAAAATAAAATCTCCCGGGACAAAAGGACATCCTCTATGCAAGCCAGCCCATGAAATTTAAGAAGCTACGGGCACTATTGGTCAACCTCATTTATTTTATCCCAGCCATACAAATATAGATCTTGGAGGGAAAATCCTTCTGGTCCTGCTCTGCTGCTATGGACCAATCAGAAGACTACACATGAGGAGTGTACTTTTTATCGGACTATCAAAATACAGATTTGATGGAGTTCTTTTCTCAAAGAACCATTGTTTATTCCAGCTGATGGGAATCAACACCGGACACTAATATTTTTATTTTACATTTGTATCCTTTTGTTTGTACTTATTCCTTTGGCTAATTGGGTTTGCAATTGGTGACCTGTGAAGGTCGCAATCCTCGTCCCGCGCCGTGCAGGCGTGGAGGAACGGGATCGGTTGTGGGCGTTCGCCCGGGACTGGTGGGAGACCTCCCACCCGGACTGGCCGATCATCGAAGGCCACCACGACATCGGGCCGTTCAACCGGTCCGCCGCGATCAACCGGGCCGCCGCAGAAGCGGGGGACTGGGACGTCGCGGTGATCATCGACGCCGACATCCTCTGCAACGCCGACGCGGTGCGTTCCGCGGTGGACATCGCAGCCGGTACGGGGGCGATGGTCCTCGCTGGGGATGAGCGGGTCATGCTCTCGAAGCAGGGCACCCAGAAGATCATCGACGGGTACCGCGGGAACTGGCGGGACCGCGGGATCCAGGAGCGGGTCTACACGGACCACTGCTCGTGCTGTGTCGTCGTGTCCCGCGGCCTGTGGGATGAGGTCGGCGGGTTCGACGAAACGTTCTCCGGGTGGGGATGGGAAGACATCGCGTTCCGGGTCGCTTGCGAGACGTTGAGCGGCAAGCCGATGGTGAAGCTCTCGTCGGAGATGTTCCACCTGTGGCACACGACGAGCCACGAGAACAACCCCCGCACCGAGACGTACAAGGCCAACGAGGCGCGGGGTGAGCGGTACAAGGCGGCACGGTGGGATGTCGAAGCGGTCCGGGCGCTCCTCGCGGAGCGTGACGCGACGATCGTGGAACCGGTCGAGCTCGGCCCGACCCGCATCCCGAGGATCTTCCATCGGACGGTCCCGAAGGACACGTCCGAGCAGGTCGAGCACTGGTGGACGCATCTTCAGCAGCTCCATCCGGGCTGGGAGTTCCGCACCTACCGGGAACCGATCGACCCGACCGACTGGCCCCTCACCGGGGACTTGTGGGATCGCTGCCAGAACGGCGCACAGAAGGCCGGGCTGATCCGGTTGGAAGCGCTCGTGACCCACGGCGGCGTGTACGTCGACTCCGATGTCGAACCGGTCCGGTCGCTCGAGCCGCTGTTGCAGTGCCCGGCGTTCGCTGGGTGGGAGGACGAGACGACCGTCCCTGACGCGGTGCTCGGCGCGGAGATCCGGTCGGGCACGTTCCACTTCACGTGGATGTCGCCCGTGCGCATGTGGCAGATCGTAATCTGTGTGGTCTAAGATGGGGACAGAAAACAGAGAACAGTGCTAACGATGATAATGAAATGAAAGCCACCGGCAGCATTGCTGCTGACAATTGTAGCTATATAGCATGGTCAGCCAAAAGCTAACTGATAATATATGCCTAAGAAAGATAATAATGATAGCACAGAGCTCCTCTGGGGTTCACATGATAACATAGAGACAACTATAATGCCTCAAAGGCATTTCCATCCATGGTATCATGCATATAACTCTGCTAGAAATTTAAAGTGAGATGAGGGGATGTCCCACCTTACCTCTGGCTAGTACAAAGATTATTAAGATCTAGGAGTAGCAACCCAAACAAGATACATGTCAGTATTGGAAATGCTAAAAGAAAACCAAGGAGTGACTAGCAGACGACCTCAAAGAAAGTTAACAATAATGACTTGAAGAGGGTTAGTCATCTTTTTTTTCCCTTTTTCTTTTTTATGATCAATGATAATATTGCCCTAACACCTTCTATCCAGAGTATGTATGGGATATTTAGGTAGCATTACTTTCGCACCTGTTTTGCAGCATAGTTTGTCCTTTCCCTGTTGAGTAACAAATGTCAAGCCCGTGATGCAACCAACCAAAGGCCAGATATGAAGTTGATAAGATCTGCAAAACTTGCTCAACATAGACCAACATCAACGCCCGATGTCAAATTGACAAGGTCTAGTTTGTGTGAGACCAAATCTAATGCTATAAGCAATTATTTACAATTAAAAAAGGAGAAAAACAGCCAACAAAGCAACCTCATCAAATTAAGGGCAAAAGTTTGTGATCCTGGTAATGCAAAATAAAAAATGTAGAAGTATCTTAGAAACAAAGGACTGTACATTGAGGACTAAGTGCCCTTTAGAGGAGCATAAATCTGGATTACAGGAATCTGTTCATAGACTTGATAATGTAACATTTTCAATTACTACCAAAGTCAAGCAGGTACATAAATCTGGATTACAGGAAAAACACCATTAAGCATGATAAGTTTGCTTATAATTTCTTCAATAGAAAACTTGATGAAGAGTCGTGGCAACAAGAAAACGGCAAAAACACATAACTACATACCAAGGGCATATAACGGACCACACCTAATCCATCGTAGCCACCCACTCTAACCCCCCAAGAATGCAAAAAGGGAGGAATTTTGCAAATTCCTTTCCTTATGTTCCTTTTGGAGCTTTTCTTTTCGTCAAGTTTTAGCTATTTTTGACAATCTCTGACTTTGCTCATTTGCAACTTTAACAATTTCTGGTGTTGCTTAATGTGACTGCACCAAATTTCTGACTTCTCTGTCGCAGTCTTTCATTGTTGCCATCATGGTTTTTAGCAACCATCAGCCTTCACATCAATCTCTGCCATTGCAAGTTCTGTCAATTTCCACCACTTTGACTTCCGTTTCAAACATTAAAAAAAAATCAACCCACTTTCATTTCATTAGTTTGACTGTTTCTACAAATGCTTGCGGTTTCCATCATTGGTTTACAACTGTTTCCTCACCAGTTCTGCTGTTTCCATCACTACTTTTTGCTGCCATTATCTACTTTCAACCGCCACCTCTATTGCCAGATTGTACTGGCAACATTTGCAACTGATAGACACTAGCCGCCTCATTGTCTCTGTCAACGTCCCTTGTCATCACCATGGCATCATTTGCCATTTTTGACTATTCCTTCCTCTATCACTGTCGTTTTCTTCTGTCACTACCATTGCTGTTTCCTTGGTTTCCAATACCACTGCCTTGGACTCAATCCCTGATTGAGACAATGGTTCAAGATTTTTAAACTATTTGTTCATCACCTTGTGATGGCCAGTTCAAGCCCGTTTAAGAACCAGATCAAGAGCTTCTTTTAACACATTGTAAAGGCCAATTCAGTTTTTTTGGGGGGTTAATACAATCTCTCCCAGAGCTAGAACTCTAGTACAAATGTAGCTTGGGATCTCTTATCTTTGTTTACACTTTCCTTCATCATCCGGCTGGAGCTCATCCATCAGGTTTCATTTAAAGTCAAGTGCTTGGACTTTCCAATGATTATAATGGTTCTTCATGGGATGAATTTTGGTAGTGCTGGGGACCAACCTACTTTTGGCAATCCACAGTTATTCTGACTAGAGGCCTTAAATACAAGAGGACCTAGCATTGGCATTTGGTTGATTCTTGGTATCCGAAGTCCGGCCAGTTGTCCGATCTGAAGAATCCGGCTGGAATCACCCTGACTGGACCTGCGACCTGGTGCATTATCTTCTAAGTGCTGCATCTCATGGAGCCAGACATACGAGTGTTGTTGTTGATACAATATAATCAAGAAAAGATGGGAAAACAGTTAGCCTTTCAATAAAAATGCACCAGCAGGAAGATTATCAAGAGGTGTGCAATCAGACACCAACAGAGGATACAAGAGAAGCACATAAGTACCAATGGTACCCATCTGATTTACGATTGAAGGGACAAAGTGTACAAATGAAAGAAGAAACCCATAGACACTTTTTTTGTTGTGACATAACTACTCAGCCACTTCTGTTTAAAACTTGAAATAGACCTATCTAAGCGACACAGCAATCCTGTCAGGGGAAATTTTAGGGTGCGTCTGGTGCAGCCTCCAATTGGAAGCCCTTGTGGATTTCCAGTGCTTCTGCACTTGCACCGAGTTATTTTGATGAGAAGACATAAGGACCTGGAAACCATTCATGTGGGTTGTTGTTTCCAACCAGAAGCTCCAAATTGGATCTTCCCACTCCCATAATGTGGGGAAAATAAGCCATTGAGAGGGGCCAAGTAGTGTAACAACCCAACATTGCATGTTTAAAGTGGAAGCTAAAAGTAGCTCCCTACTAAATGCGTTTCCAAACATGCCCTTGACCGGTTGCAGACCTAGTAGCTACATGGGTAATCCCAATATCCTGTATGCCAATTTCATATCAATTGAAATATAGAGAGCAAACCATGAACGAGTACGTAGTATTGATTGATGGTAAGTAATAACCAACAACCAATAAATGCAGTTCAATTTATAATAGCTCCTTGAAAGAGCACAATAGCATAATGATCCCTTCTTTCTATTTCTCTAAATTAACTCTATTGCATTAGGTTCATTCTAAAAAAAAAAACTCAATTGCACTACAATCACTAAAAGTCCTGCAATGGAAACAATGATGCATGAAATGATACTCCTTTGATAAGCTCCTGGAAAGGAATGCAATCAACATGTTGAATACACAAACTTCTAAATTGATGTTAAACAGAAATTATAACAGATACACCAGAATTGACCAAAACATGAAGACCCAAAACATGGCCAATCCGGGGGCGCGCATCATCATGGCGTCCACCCTGACCCAGCGCAACGCCGCCATCAGCCTGCGCGCCATGGGAGAAGGAGTCTTGATTACAAATATTAGACTCCAACCAAAGTTACTCTCAGAAATTAAAGAGTTACAAGATAATGATCTGTTGATTGTTGAAATTAAAGAGAAATTAGGTCAACGACCGGATTTCCTTTTGGCAGATGATGGAAGGGTACTTTTCTGAGGAAGAACCTATGTGCCCGATTGTTCTACCATCAAGAACAAAATCATGGAGGAGGCAAATCGATTGAGGTACACTATTCATCTTGGTGCCACAAAAATGTACCAAGATTTCAAAAGAAACTTCTGGTGGCCTGACACGAAAAGAGAGGTAGCTGAGTTCATGAGCCGATATTTATCTACCAACAAGTTAAAGTCAAACATCTCAAACTGGCTAGGAAGCTTAAATCTCTTGAAATGATGGAGTGGAAATGAGATAGTATTGGTATGGTTTTTATTATTGAATTATTAAAAACTCGAAGTGGATTTGATGCTATATGGGTAATTGTGGATCGACTCACTAAGTCCACTCACTTTGTGCCCATTAAAAGCAGATGGACCATAGATGTTCTAGATGCCTCATATATTACAGAGGTTGTAAGGCTACACGGTATTTCAAATACTATTATTTTAGATCGAGATCCGAGGTTCACCTCTCATTTCTGAAAATATTTACAATCATCTTTGGCTACTAGGCTAAACTTTAGCACAACTTTTCATCCTCCGTAGATGGATAAACTGATTGAACGAATCAGATTATCGAAGACATGTTGAGGGCCTGTATGATAGATTTTGGTGGAAATTGACATGAGCACTTGTCATTGATTGAATTTGCATATAACAATAGTTATCAGTCTAGCACTCAAATGGCACCTATTGAAGCACTATATGGTAGGAGTTGTAGATCACCTCTATACTAGAGTGAGGTTGGAGAGAACAGATTGATTGGTCCTGATATTATTCAAGATGCAACTCACAATATCCAGTTGATCCAAGAAAGGTTAAAAGTTGCTCAATCATGGCAAAAGAGTTATGCTGACCATAGAAGAAGAGACATTGTATTCCAAGTGGAGGAGCATGTCTTCTTGAAGATCTCACTTACATGAGGAATTAAAAGGTTTGGTATCAAAGAAAAACTGAGTCCAAGATTTATTGGCATTTTGAGCCATCCTTCCATGCGTTGGGCTCTAAAGATGAGTTTTGGGACCCATCTCTTCATATTCTTGAAAAATAAAAAAAAGTCACTGCAGACATACGTGTGCAAATACCCTATGTGTGCATAAGACATTCTCATTTCTTGATTGCGCACCCCTAGTTGGACTGCAATTTTATGAATTGCGTCACAATTGAACTGGGTTGGGTTTTTATGGATTGGACCGCGAGAGAGAGAGAGAGAGCCCAAGTTGGGTTGTAATTTTATGGATTGGGCCCTAATTGGGGAACAGTTAGACTCGACGGGAGAGAGAGACTGCTTCGACCAAAATTTTATAGATTGGGCCCTAACAAAGGCTAGTAGAACTGCAGTTAAGTGAATTGGGTGACAATTGGACTGGGCTAGGCTATTTTTTTGGATTGGACTCTAAGAGAGAGCCATTGTTGGGCTCCAATTTCATGGAGTAGGCCCAACTTGGGCAACAGTTAGACTGGGCCAGAGAGAGAGAGCCTACCTGACGGCAATGTTATGGGTTGGCCCTAAGAGAGAGATCTAGTTAGGCTGCAATTTTATGGATTGGGCCACAAGTGGACTGGGCAGAGCAATTATCGTTGGGCAATAAGATATGCTCTAGGTGGGCTGTTATAATTGGGCCCCAGTTGGCAACAATTGGCCGGGCCCAGTCCGGCCCATTTCACTCATCGACTGTGTTGTCGAACCCCGTCCCTCTCTTCTCAAGCTTTCTCACACGAGGCCGCTGCCATGACCTGAAGCTCCGACAGGCCGAGCTCGGAGCTTCGCCAACCATGTGGTGGAGGACCACCAGAAGGTTCCCTCCCCTGCCCAGCTCCTTCCACCACCTCCGCTCCCACCTCCTCCCCCCAGCTGCCGCCCCCAATCTTTACCCCGCAGCAGCAGCTCCATCTGTGCTCCAACCCTCGTGCGCTGTCCTCCCCCTATCCACCTTCTGTGGCCCTATCTCCTCTCCTGCCTGCCCGGATGCCGCAAGTGTTCCCACTGCCCAGGTGCTGCAACATCAAGACGAAGACGACGACGGGGTGTACGGCGATGAAGGCGGGAGCTTTGAGGACGCAGACGACGATGGCGACGGCCTCGGGGGAGGATTGGGTTCACCCATCGAAGATGAAGAGGTCGCCCGCGACGTGGAGACGGTCCTCTCCTCCCTACGGGGCTTCGTTGAGGACGGCGCCGAGGCGAGGCGCCGCCTTGAGCAGTGCGGCGTGACCACCAGGCCGGAGCTCGTGCGGGAGGCCCTCTCCCGCCTCCGCAACGACTGGGCCGCCGCCTTCACCTTCTTCATCTGGGCGGGGAAGCAGCCAGGCTACGTCCACTCTATCCGCGAGTACCACTGCATGATTGGGATCCTGGGGAAGATGCGAAAATTCGACACCGCCTGTTCCCTGGTCGAGGAGATGAAGGGCGGCCGGCCGCCGAGGTGCGGAGGCCCGTCCCTGGTGACGAAGCAGACCCTCCTGATCCTTATACGGAGATACTGCGCCGCCCATGACGTCCCAAAGGCCATCAACACGTTCTATGCCTTCAAAAGGTTCGGGCTTTCGCCGGTGATCGAGGACTTCCATGGGCTTCTCGGCGCCCTCTGCCGGTACAAGAATGTGGAGGATGCGGAACACCTGCTCCTGTGCAATGAGAAGGTATTCCCTTTTGAGACCAAGAGCTTCAACATTGTGCTCAATGGGTGGTGTAATGCTGTGGTCAATCTCCGGGAGGCCAAGAGGTTCTGGAGGGAGATGGCAAACCGACGGGTCGAACGGGATGCGGTGTCGTACGGGTGCATGATATCGTGCTTCTCCAAGGCTGGTAATCTGCATGATGTCCTGAAGGTGTTCAACCAGATGAAGGATTTGGAGATAGTTCCTGATCGAAAGGTGTACAATGCCGTGGTGTATGCGCTGGCCAAAGGGAGGCTCATTGACGAAGCCAAGGGTCTTGTGAGGACGATGGAGGAGAAAGGTGTTACTCCAAATGCAGTAACTTTCAACTCTCTGATTAGACCCCTCTGCAAGGCCCATCGATTAAACGATGCACGGAAACTGTTCGAGGAAATGTGGAGTAGAGGACTTACCCCATGTATTAGAACTTACCATTCCTTCTTTGACACTTTGAAGACCACGGAAGAAGTATTTGAAATGTTGGATCTAATGAAACGGAAAGGGTGCAGCCCGGTGACTGATACATATATCATGCTGATCAGGAAACTATGCCGGTGGCGGCAGCACGAGAGTGTCTTTAGGCTGTGGGATGAGATGATTGCAGGCGGGTTCCACCCTGATCGAAGTGCATACATAGTCTTGATACATGGGCTATTTCTGAATGGGAAGTTAATTGAGGCCTCTAAATATTATGAAGAGATGAAGGCAAAAGGGTTCTCGCCAGAACCAAAGACAGATGAGATGATGCAGGCATGGTTCTCTGGAAAACGTGCTGCTGAAAAGACCAACTTGGAGGGGTTGGAAGGCAAACTGATGAAGCAGCAATACTCAGACAAAAATACTGGTAATAGCTCAAATACTGTTGCCTCTCGAAGAAATTTTCTAAGACAACCTGAAACCAGAAATGTCACCAGAGAACGAGGATTTGCCCTTTGGTAGCTAGCAGAAAAAAGCTCTCAAAGCTATTAAATTTCCTTGTTATCATAGCAACAGTCACAAAGATTTACTGTTATTGGGTAAGTTGTCGTCTATCAGTGTAGGTATCTGTGCTTGTCTATTTAATACCTCAGGCTGTGCACTTTCACCTATTGCACCTGGAAATGTGATTTTTGACGTGGTCTTATTTCATGACAGAAATGGAGTAGTGATATGCAGGCATAAAGCTTATGTCTTTTGTCAGACTTCTATTTCTGGTAGATATATGTGCTACTGCTGGTCCATCTCTTCTGTGAGCATTTGTCATGCTTTGTGAGTTGGTTGACTATGGAACTATCAGGTTGCAACTTATCTAGATTACCTAGCTTAGTCTCCTATGCCTAAGTCTGTCTTTTGTCTTTACTTCTGTCGCCTAACTTTCTCATTTCTGTGTTAGCAATCCTATTCTCATGTTGTCTCCTCACATCCAGATAAATCCATAATGAACAGCAGGCATATGACACAGCTTTATAGTAGCATGGTTTAAAAAACTGGCCAGTTTGGACCAGATCAGGCCAGGAATGATCCAGTTTTGGTGTCCAGTTTTTTGCCAGAACCAGCCGGTTTTGGCTAAAACCTATGTAGTCAAAGGCGAGAGGTGACTGACGCGACCAAGGAGTCGCCTCAGGCCTCAAACGCCTAGGCAATGGCCTAGGCATTTGAGCTAATATTTCGACAGAAGAAGGGCGAGAGTGCTCTCGACTTCATCAAAAAATGGTGAGACCTCAGCATACGGTGTGTCAACCCGCCAGTCTAGGAGGATGCTATCACCATATGTCGCTGAGGTTTGGCAGTCAAGGTCAGTGAAAAACTTCTTGGCACCAACATCAAAGGCTTCGATCAGCTCAATTTGGTAGTCGCCGAGATAGAGATGTTCTTCGCCGATAACCTGAGCTACACCTCAACGAAGGGTCAACAGACACGAGAATGCCAGCCCGGCAAGGAGGTGAACATCATTGAATTCACCCCCACTGTCAAAGCCAGCAAGGAGGCCAGAACAAGTGGCTCTGACAAAAAGACAGCAGACAAGCTGGCCGCTCCCTCCTTCTCGGAGTGTATGAAGACACCATTCTCCTTCAAGAAGGAACACACCAAGATGCCCTTCGACCTTCGTATGGCCCAGAAGATTGTCGAGTTGCCCAAAGTCCGCAAGTTGGATGAGGCCCAAAAAATTGACGATCCCAGCTATTGCCCGTATCACCGCATGCTGGGTCATCCGATTGAAGATTGTTACATCTTTAAGACTCATGCCCAGAAGCTAATCCGAGACAGCCTTGTTCAAATGAAAAGCAGTCTCGTCGATCCCCCACAACCACATACATGGTCCAGACCAGCCAGAGCAGCACGTGTGGTTCACTACTCAGCTAATGTGATCCACATGATGGCGGCATTTTCTCTCTCTGATGATGAAGCAGAGGAGTCTGGCACTAGTCAAAGAGAGCATTCCCTCTGGTACCCAGGGTGGAGGCCCTGGCACGATCATAGACCACTCTCCTTCCCCAGGGAGAGGACCCGACGACTCTTTGATGTTCTCATCGAGAGGGGACAGATCATGCCCCACAACCCACCGACAGACTGCACTCTGGGACTTCAATCCCCCCCAGTACTGCCCTTTTCATGTTAGGATCTGCCACGCGATCGAGTCTTGTGAGGAAGTCCAGTACCTTATCCAGGAACAGATCCGGTAGGAGTAGATGGATGCCGAGGGGAACTCCATGGCCCTCGTTAGACTTTGACAAGCAGTCGGGGAAATGCTGAGTATTGCCAGAGACGCACCAGAGCAGCCAGACCCTCCCCGAGAAAATGGGCACGGGTTGCCTTACAAGCACACCCCGAAATGGCTCCAATTCCAGACTGACAATCGAAAAACTCTCGAGCGATTGCGGAGGCACTGAGAATAGGATGCCCATCAGGAGATGGGACCAAGTAATTTCTTGGTCAATGCCATCCATTCTTCCGCTCCCGTGGCCTCTCCTGAGCCCCCGACATCATCCACTGATCAGTAGGCCTCTGCTACTTCGGTCGTACACTGGTGGCCTTGGCAAGAGCTAGAGTCTCTCCCTTTCTCTAGAGAAGACACTGCCAGGCTTCTTTGAGTCCTTCTTGGCCGAGAGAACGTCCTGGTGGGCGAGGCGACAATGTGCTCCTCAGGC
Source organism: Amorphophallus titanum (assembly GCA_024336825.1). Taxonomy (NCBI): domain Eukaryota; kingdom Viridiplantae; phylum Streptophyta; class Magnoliopsida; order Alismatales; family Araceae; genus Amorphophallus; species Amorphophallus titanum. The sequence continues at coordinate 5,039,467 of JANBPO010006887.1, read as the reverse complement.
CCCTCTTACTCTCCTTCCATCTTACCGCCGTCTCCGGCCCTCAAAGACACGAAGGGGAAGCAAAAGCCTGGAGAGGCCCCAGCCCGATCAGATGTGTCCTCCCAGCAGGCGGGCCGCCGGGCCTTCCCCATTCGCTCTGTAACCCAGCTCAGCCTGTAAGGGTGACATCTTCAGAGTCTTCAGCTACGCCAGTTCGCGAGTTAGGGTTGCCACTACAAGGGCCATCCAACATGCAAAACCACGACAGTTGCCGGGGGTAGCAGAGCCCCGAGAGGTCGTCAGGCATCGCCCAACTGCGCCCTCCGCTAGACCATAAAGGCAAGGCCAGGAAGCAGGATGTCAAGTATGCTCCCCAGGCAGCTCCTCAGCAAAAGCTCCAGCCACCGTGGCTAAGGCTTCAAACCGCGCATACATCTTCAAATGCCGGTCCCAGTACACCAGCTTGGCAGGAATTGCCTCCCTCACCACCGCAGCTAAGGCATTAAACCGCGCACATGTCCTTTGATGCTAGTGGAGCTGACGCCTCTCCAGAGGCTACAGCGGTTCATCGACGGCCTGGAGGAATACCTCCCTCCTTATCCTACCAGCCCTATCCCACTCGATAGCTACATCCCATGGGAAGAGATGCAAAAATGAGCTCACCTCAAAAACTGGGTCTAGGAGATGATCTAGAAAGTTAAGAGTGGCGAAACGCTCCTCATCCCCAAATAACTCTCTTTATTCTACATGGATAAAGAGATCATGGTGGAGCAGTTGGAACAAATGCTCTATGGCTGCACCTGTAACATGGTGGCCATCCCACGTCTGGATAACATCAACGCCTCCCGGCGAGGCGACTCAGTAGCTTCTCGAACCCGACAAAGGACCATTGCCCTACTTGGGCTATAGCTGATCCCAGAGCACACCGACCGTGGCCGTGGACATGGAAGAGGCAGCGGGAGGACCCCCGAGTCACCTCTTCACCCAACTGCCTTCGACCCGGAGCGAGCCATCCTCTTTCGAGGAGAACAACCCACCCCAATCCCACTGGTGGAGATTCGGGGGGGATCCAGCATCTTCGACCCTACCGGCTCGGAGGAGATTGCCTCCAGCATGCCAGCCCCAGCGCCAGCTCCAATTCCTCCCTCAAAACAAGAGGGGCCATTTGGTAAGGATAATCCAGTTCCTCAGCCATCTTCGTAAGAGCCATCATTGGCACCCATCTTCCAAGAGCCTGTAGGTGGCCAGAGTCAGCCCGACCCCAGTGGTAAAGGCCAGGCGGTGCAGCTCCCTGATGAGGAGCAGTGCGACAGTCCACAGAAGACTCAGCCTGATATACTACCATCACTAGAGGACGCTCGAGCTCGAGCCGACCGGAAGGCCCTCTACCAGATGAAGCACTTCCCCGCTAGCATTACAATCTGGGAGACCATTGCTTGGAGTAAAGAGTTGAGGGAAACACTCATCAAGATACTCCAAGGGCCAGAAGCTTATGAGGCACATGCGACAGAAATAAAGACTGCGACATATGAGGCCTTCGTCGCTGCCGTCACCTTCACAGAGAAATACTTACTGCTCTCCCCTCTGTGTCATAATCGCCCACTTTACATGAAGGGAAAAATCAATGGGCATGAAGTAAATCGAATCCTGGTGGATGCCAGTGCGACTGTTAACATCATACCCCTCAAGACAATTAAAACCCTATATCTGACCCCCTACCTCCAGAAGGTCCAGGCGGTCAAGATATCCGGCTTCAATCAGGATATCAAGGATGTCCTCGGTTGGGTGGATGTTGACTTGGTGGTCGATGATTTCTCCCCCAATGCGACCTTCTACATCATCGACGCTAACACGTCGTATCGAGTGTTATTGGGCAGGCCCTGGCTTCATGAAAATGGGGTCGTTCCTTCAACCCTCCATTAGTGCATCAAAGATGCTAAAGATGGGGAACAGCATACGATTTTTGCGGACTTGTCTCCATTAACTCCAGTAGAGTGTCACCTGGCTAATGCTGCTCTCTACTTCAGAGGAATTAGTCCCTACCCCGTGATTAAGAGCAAGAGCAATGGCTGGCTCTCAGAAGAGGAGGAGGAGGACCTCTTCTCCATTGACGAAGAAAAGGCCAAGGTTCATCGGCTACGCCTTAACTCCAACTCAACCACAAATCGCTTTAAGAGGCATAAAGTTGACTTTGAGGCTAATCTCATTAGCCAAGCAATCGACAAGAGTATATGTCTGCCACCAGACTGCATCCAGCTCGCGTGTGCCTCAGATGACCACAAGGTCGAGCAGCTCACAACATTTGTCGTTACTTACAAATGACAACTCAGGACCAAGAAGAAGGCTAATAGGGACAAGCCCATTGTTTTCTACAAAGGGGACATGGCCCCTCCAGCCCCACTGGAAGATGACTTCGGCTGGTCTAGGCGAGCTGACGACACACCCAAAGCTGTCCAAGTTCTAGATGACCTGTCACCCCACATTTGGGAGATGTGCCTTAAGCAGCACATCCCCCAATGGCAGGGTTCCACACAGCGGAGATACTTCCGCAACTTGTGGACTTTTCCACAGGTTCGGGGGCAACCCCTGTTCTCCCGCAAAGTTACTAGGGGGCTTGGCTACGACCAAGACCCAGATTTTCGTGTCTACTACACGGTCCACGTCATAGGCCCGACACAGCCAGCCGGTGACTCAGCCAGTGTCAGCACCAAGTTCGACAGCTCCGGGGACGAGGAAGAGGATATTTTAATCCCACTCCCTGCTAGAACCAGCAACCCCAGTTCAAGCACTTGATGAGGCCTCCCCATCCGTCCACGAAGACATTAAGACGAAGGAGGCTCCCAGGGTCTCCCAGCAAGCCAAAGAGCCTAGTTTGTTAGACTCTCCCCATGAGGAGGGTTTCCAGGACAAAGACCATGAAGCGTTACTAGCTTTAGCAGGCAACTCCAACCAAGCTTTTGTGGCACCAGCCGATGGCTGTCGACCCAGTATTGATAGCCTAGGACAGTCCCAGTTCGGGCCCAGCAATGACAATCTCCCAACCCCATCAATTTTAACTGCTGGCTTCGAGGACCCCCGGTTATACAAAGCCGACACTGACGATGAAGACTTCATCGACTTTCAACTCGCTCCTCCCGAGTTGGAGGACGGTGGCCATGCGACTATTGACAAACTCGTCAAAATTAACTTGGGTGAAAATGACGCCCCCCAGTCGACGTTCGTTAGCTCCCTCCTCACCGAGGCAGAAAGGCAGCACTACAACCAACTCTTGCTCGAGTACAAGGACTGCTTCGCCTGGACATACAAGGAGATATCGGGGTTGGACCCCTCTGTAGTAGAGCACGACCTGGCTATATCTCCCTCAGCCACTCCGGTCAAACAAACCTAGCGGCGCATGCGCCACGAGCTGGAACTCTAGGTCTCAGCCGAGATCGACAAAATGGCGGAGGTCGACTTCATCGAGCTGTGCATCTATCCGATCTGGCTCGCCAACATCATTCCAGTCAAAAAGAAAAATGGTCAAGTCTACATCTGCATCGACTTCTGGGACCTCAACAAAGCTTGTCCGAAGGATGACTTCCCGATCCCAATCACAGAGATGATGGTCGATATGACCACCGGGCATGAAGCCCTATCCTTCATGGATGGATCGTCTGGCTACAACCAGATCTAGATGTCCCTTAAAGACAAGAGCCACACTGCCTTTAGGTCCCCCAAAGGGATCTTTAACTACAAGCACATGCCCTTCGATTTGAAGAATGCTGGTGCTACATACCAGAGGGTTATGGCCAAAATCATTGACGAAATACTCCACAACATCGTCGAATGCTACGTTGATGACCATGTCGTTAAGACTAAGCGACGCGAAGACCATCTACGTGATTTATGTCGGGTCTTCGAGCATCTCCGACAATATGGGCTCAAAATAAACCCTATGAAATGTGCCTTTGGCATATCTAGTGGTAAGTTTCTCGACTTTATCGTCCGATACTGAGGAATAAAGGTGGAGCCCAGTAAGATCAAAGCAATCTGAGAGCTCCTGCCACCCAGCAACCTCACTGAGCTCAGGTCGTTCCAGGGCAGGTTGACCTACATTTGAAGGTTCATCTCCAACCTCTCCGGTCGATGCATGCCTTTCAGTAAGCTGATGAAGAAAGATGCCCCCTTCATATGGGACTCGGAATGCCAGGCGACTTTCGAGCAGATCAAGGAGTACCTCCTCACTTCTCCAGTCCTGGGGGCACCAGTCAAAAGTAAACCCCTAATCCTCTACATTGCTGCCATGGACGCCTCGTTGGGGGCTCTATTGGCACAAATCAATGAGGAATGTAAAGAGCAGCCGCTCTACTACCTCAGCCAGAAATTGATCGACGCTGAGTACTGCTACTCCCCTTTGGAGAAAGTCTGCTTGGCATTGGTGTTTGCCGTCAAGAAGTTGCAGCACTACATCCTGTCTCATCGGGTTGAGCTCATATCCAAGCATGACCACCTCTAGTTTCTCCTCAGGCAGCCCGTTCTCTCTGGTCAGCTAGGGAAATGGGCTCTCGTATTAATGGAGTATGATATTACCTATGTCCCTAGAAAAGTAATCAAGGGACAGGACATGGCTGAATTGATATGGGATAGACAGCAGACTCGACACCAACTTGATGCGAACCTGGGACTCTAGACGAGCTCGCGGACGTTCCTAAGTGAGGGAAGCATATTGGACGGTGTGGTTGAGAAATCGGCAATGAGCTAGGGTGATCAACTCTTCCGTGCTCGGTCCGAGTCACGGGATGGGTCACGCTCTCTATCTCTCTCTCAGCAGTGATAAAATATTAGCGAGCTTGATTCCTAACTCTCAAGCAGCAGCAAATTTATGCATATACGAAATGAGCAAATGTGATAAAGAGAGGAGGTGATTGTACCTCTACGCTCCGGGCATGGGGAAGGTGACCCCAGCCTCATACTCCCGATATAGTAGATAATTAAATTATAGCAATGAATATTACTATCCACTCCACACAGGGAGGCAAAGGGCTACAGTGGGACCCAAGAGTAGTGACTTCGGGTTAACGGGCAACAATTTGGATCACTCCGTCGGTGCTATCTGGACGGCGCAAGCTGACGGTTGAGGGGACCACGTTCTGCTCGGACGGTTGATTGGGGCGAGGGGGGTCCCGTAGTGAAGGGGACTCCTAGAGGATCACTCCCTGGAAGGCGGTCAGGCTGGAACACCTCGTGGAAGGCGAGGTGGCCCGATTCCGAAACCCGACTACTTGCTGGCCCGAACCAATTTTGCTGTTCCAGAGTTGTGCGACCCGGCGAGAATGGATGCTACGATCAGATCCAAAGTCGGATCATCACGAAACCAGTGCCGTTGCAAAGCTCTCTTGAAGATCTACGTACACCTGAAATCACAGGAATTTTTCCTATGGCTGGATTCTTCATGGGGAATTTTGGAACATGACTATTCCCTATCTGAGATCTAACTGGGCAGATTCAGGTCTGCCTGATGATGCATATTGACCAAGGCATAAACAAGGGATCTGGGAGTTGGAATTTTTATGAGAGATGGAGGAGGAACTAAGGAACATGCCAATAATTTTTATGTATTTTTCTGAGGTGTTTTGACAGGGGAACAAGATTTTATGTCCTCGATCGCCCCCAGGATCTAGTATCCATCGCACATTGCGATCTGTCGACTAAGCAACAATATGAATACAGGCGCGATATTTGTCGCGCCTGTATTGCGTTTTGCTTATTGCTAAGCTTGAATTAACCGTTACTGTTATCCAAAATTCTGAAAAATATGCGCGCATTGCGTCATTTTATCTTGACGACAACGCTTAATGAGATATTAATGGCTTCAGAACCGGGAGGGACGCCAAGGGGGCGGCCAGCCGTGCGGTTCGGCCAACAAGATTTGGGGTTATTCAGATGAAGATGATGAAGTTTGCGGCCGCCGCGACGGCCATCTTGGCGATGGCCGCGTCCACCTCAGCCTACGCCGGCGGCTCGCTGATTGAAGACAGCACCTCGTTCCACCCCGGGCTCTTCGGGATTCCGACGCCGAACTTCGACCATGGGTTGGGAAACAACATCGCGAACGGTATCGGTGAAGCTCTCGGCGCCCATTACGAAATCGGTGGCGTGGTCGCGAACAACATCGGCACCGCGCAAACCACCTCGGCGACGTCCTTCACCCTGAAGGGCACCGTGTCGAAGGATTGCGTGTTCTACACCGGCGCCGGCACCAGCACGACGATCGACTTCGGCCAGATCGGCATCCAGGCCGACCCGGCGGCCGGCCCGAACGGCGTGTTCAACATGGTCGCTCCGGCCGTCGGCCACGTCACCAGCTCGGTGGCCGGCTGCAACTTCAACAACCAGGTCGCGCTGACCAAGGGCCACGGCAACGCCGGCCCGCCGCAGCGCGCGCACTTCAGCACCGAGAGCCTGTCGCCGCTCGTCCGCGCGTTCTTGCTCGCCACGTCGCAGCTGTCGGCGAACGTCGTGAACGGCGCCGCGGGCGGCTACGACACCAACCAGTTCCAGGCGAACATCCCGTACTCGGCGGTCGCCACCTGGAGCGGTGAAGCCGCCAACTCCACCGTGGCTGCCACCACGCAGACCCTGACGGTCGCCACCGGCGCCGTGAACAACAGCACCACCCAAGGCGCCTGGCGCTCGGGCCTGACGATCGTCTTCACGGCGCCGACCCCGACCAAGGCCCTGGTGGCCGGTGACTACCAAGACACGATCACGCTCTCGATCGCGGCTTCCTATATCTGATACTGGCTAATGCCAATTGTTTACACACAACAGGAAGAGAGTCCCAAGTTAATCAGTACAACACATGATGTTGATGATTTATGCATTCACTAAAAGTCATTCAGACCTTTGAAAGTAACAAAGCCATTCATATCATAACCTTATATTGTTTTCTTTCTCTTTTCATAACCAGACATATCTGGTGCATGTAAACGAAATCTACAAATGTGCAATGGTAACCCTGACTCTATGATAAAGTGTGGAGTATTAGATTTCATTTTCTTTTGCCACTGTTCTAAAAACTTCAACATATATGTTACGAATGGTCTAAGCAATCACCATTGAATATGTCACCTTCGATGGAAGACACTGCCACTGCATTCCGATAGCATCCATCTATTTTCAACTGTATCCAGGGTCCAAACATCATTAAATATTTGTGTAGGATCCCCCCTCCCTCCAATTACAAAAACATGTCTCCCAACCACCGAAGCAGTATGTCCTAAGCGTGGAGATGGAGGCCCTTGTGCATTAATTTCTCTTAATAAGCCAGATCCAGGGTTCAGCAGCAGAGTATTGTTTCTTCTTGCATGCCGTCCTAAGCCTCCAAAACCACCAAATACAAAAATGTGACTCTGGTTACTTTTATTGAAAGTACACGCTGAATGACCCCAGATAAAGAGCTTCTCAATTGGTTCTCCTCCAATCACCATCAGCTTAACAGACAGAGCAAATTCAGGTGCTCTAGGTAAACCTGCTGACAGTTACATGATTATTATAGTTAACAATTAACAAACAAGATTTGTCACTTCATGGATATATTGAAACATGGAAAACAGGTGTTAAATAAGGATTTAAAGCAGATTCTAAAGCAAAATTCAAGTAAAGGCAGTGCATTTTCCAAGAGTCATACCCTAGTAACCCTACATGTAATCTGTAAATAAGCACTGAATAAACAGGTCATTCTCGGTACTCATACTGTAGCAAGCATTAACTTCTTGTACGCATGTAAAGAGACAGACCCATATCTTTAATAATGAAAACAATCATCATCGTGTTGAGACAAGACAACTGCAGATTGTTCAAAATGACTGTGCATATGAACTCTGGCCAGAAATCCCGTTCTATAAAAAGAAAGCTAAATGGGCTGTCAATGGGTCGGGCCGACCCAACGTTGGTCCAGACTGTCAACCCCTTCGCAGCTTGTGGACCTTTTGTTGGGCCTAAAATCTCGAGTTCGATTATAAAGGAGGTCAGGCTCGGTCTTTTGAGTCAGTCCGTACGGTCGACCCGGCCCGATCTTTAAATTTTCTTTCCGTAATCTTGTGAGCCTGTGTCAACAAAAAATATGGGTTGTAAAACTTAAAATGTCACGCCCATAACCCATTTTCCTCCCCCAAGAAATTGCTGCCACACTATCCTAGTACACTTGAAGGCCCTATTAGCTTTTACCCTAGGTGTTGCCGTCATGTGCAAGACACAAGGTATGCTGCCATGGCCCCCTCACAATCACTCACTGCAGCTAACGGAGTGATGGGTTTGGTCTTCTTCGCTCTTCTTCTTTCTTCTCTGATTGGAAAGGAAACTTTCGGTGCTTCTTTGGAGTAGGCCCACAAGGAGGAGGCCTTTTGGGTGGGCTTCGCCAATAGGGTGGCCATGGACAGGGACGAGGCTAGACAACTCAACCTGCGGCACGGTTTCATAGTCAAGGAGGAGTCAAGCTTCTATTGGGGTTGGGCGGCGGCGATCTGGGTTGATCTGGCTACGTTCTCGGCCGCGTCCAGAGGGGAGTCAGGCTAGTTAACTACTTGTGGAGCTGCTAGACGGGTATCTGTTGTTGGACCTCGAAGATGAATCAACACAGGAGGCCTTGGTGGCGATGCGGCTCAAATTCTATGTCATCATTGCTAGCCTTGATGTGAGGTTGGAGTACAAGGGCCAACCCCAATCCAGAGACGTTAATGCTTGTGGAATCGAGTTTTGATAGAATACAGAAGGTGAGAATCTATCCCTTTTTGTTAATGTTAATGCTAAACTAAATTGATCCTTTTTTGTTTAGTATTGGATTGTTTAGGCCAAAATTGACATAATTGATTTTAGGGTTTTCAGTATTTTTTTGATGTTTAATCAATAGGGATGTCTTCTCTTCTGCCTCCGTTTTAAATGGCCGGTGATTTTGCATCATTGGGGTAGGGTTCCGACGGTATTCTTGGAATCTTTGATAATTGATGCGGGGGCTTTTACTCTAAACTTTGCTGTTCAATTGATATGGATGGCAGCAGTGACAAAGGATTAACAAAGGCAGGCTTCCTGAAATATTTTGTATGCAATGCATAGGCCAAACATAGTTATCATAAGGTTAACTTCTTAGTTGAGGAGAACAAGATGTAGAAGAAAGACCAGAACGGTGAGATTGTCCCATTACTTTATTAAATCTTTGCCATTTCTCCTTATTCTGCTATGAAACAGTTTCTATTCTTTTAAAAGAAAGGTGACATATACCACCAATAGTGCAGTGTGACAAAAGAGTGATATGTTCTGTAATGCAAAGAGATGGGATACCCTTCCAACAACTTTAAAAAATAAATAAATAAATACAGCAACTAAACCACAAAGGAGCAGGAAATAGAAACAGGCGTGAGGTACCCTGACTCAACATTGGAAATTATCTTATTGATATAAATATTAAAATGTGCATATCATGATAAAAGGAAAAAAACAATAAACAAAGCATTGACTACATTATCTAGAATTTGATAGAGTTTTGAGATACACAAGGTAAATTTTTCCTTAAAATTGAAGAAATTGACATATTGTTTATATTGTCTATAATTTAAAATGTAAATCTTCACAAGTAATTATGCATGAAGTAATAATACTGAATAGGTTAAAAGAGCCTATGGACATAAAGTCATCACTAGGAATTGAAATTTCATTTACAAAACTCAGGCAGTAACAGATGTCCAAGGCAGGAATAGCCTAGTGGCCTATCCCTTCCAGGTGACTAGATAGAATGCCTAAGTGCCGTGTTCCTGTTAAAATACTGGGTATCACCATATCACTGAAAGTGTGGACAAATAAACTGATTACAAATTGGGAAACTTGACCTGTATACCCCTGAAATCTTTTAATATTACCCCTATACCCCTACCTTTAGCCCCTCTTTGATAGAGGGATAGCTAAAATGAGGGTTATCTCTCGTAAGTTAGTTTGTCCCTCCACTTAGTCCCATTTGCTTTGATAAGTAATGGGTTATCCTTTTGAGTTAAAAGATGTTAACTCCTCTTTTATTCCACTTGCTTTGGTTGTATCGAGAGATAGAAAGTGGGCTAACTCTATAAATTGACTTAAATGCCCCTCCCATCCCAACCTTATTATAAGTTTTCATAAATAATATCCCAAATACAACTATACACAAATTCCACATATTATACATGCTTTTTGATAGTGTTGATAAAATTAGTAGAGTCACTGACGGCTATTTTTCATGTAAGTATATACATAATCCGAACTTTTGATAGTAAGTAGAATCAAACAGAAGCAAACATGAACTATCTTGGAGTCAAAAGTTTCGCAGGATTATTCCTGAACCAGAGGCCGGGCATGATGTAAATAGAACAAGCCATTCGATATGCTTTTGTTCTAGGGGTAAGAACATGACTCGACAGTCATGAAAGAGAGCACAGGAACAAGAAGAAGAAAAAAATTGATTCACCTCCACGACTTTGCAACAAGTGGATCAATACTTGATATTAATGCACCTGTTATTTGGCAGGGTCTTCATTTTATAGCTGGTATGTTTTTCTAATCCCTTCACCAGCCTCTTAACAAATGAGAACAAATTACTGGAGCTACAATCACCTGAGAAACAGATAGAAATGCAAAATTGATCTCACTGAAGCAACAAGCACAGGGTCACATGAACTCTTCGGCAGCAGGATCTATCACAATTCTTTCCCTGCTGTGTTGGGTTCTCCAACCTGAAAAGCTCATGCCACTGACACGAGCTAGTTCCACAAAAGCCACATAGCAAACACATTGCACAGTTGAAATCCACCTTGTATCCATCAGCCAGGCTCCACAAGCTCTAAACAATATATCCCTCAACCACGACACTGCTTTTTGAGACTCTGGACTGTAGGTCTCTCAACATTAACGGCTTCCCCCCCACCTCCATAACTGAACTGGCCATGGATTTGTCCCTCCACACTGGGCAAATTTCTGTTATCACCTTCTGCAACAACCCTTCCTCCATGGCTTCCTCAAAGAGCCCACTGAAATCTTCAAGATTGACACTTAAATCAAGCAAAAGGCTGCAAAACCCTTGGCGTGTGCAATGTTCGATGATGGGTGCGAACGTGATTTTTTCAAGGACAACCCTCTCTGTTCCAAGTTGTTGCAAGTTCCTGTCTGTCTCTGGGTCAACAACAGTGCCATCTTCAATAAAGGTTATTACCCGAGTACCATCTTCCTTGGTCAGAGCTGGAAGGCATAATGGAGTGTTGCCCCGTCTTGCAATTATAATGATGACAGGCTGAGTGTCTATGATTTGAGGCGGCTGAGGTGGCCTATCTCCTCACAAAGGTGGAATGACTGACCGTGGGAGCGGTAGACGTGGAGTGCTACCGTACAGAGGTGAGGGAGGCGTGGCGCCAAGCCTATGACTTAAAGATCGAGCTGCAGACCATGGAGCCGACGGTCCGGATGATAGGCCGAGGACCTGAGCAGAGTGCATCGTAGAGTGGCGCGTGGAGTAATGCATTCCCAGACTTCCTGACCAGCTCCTTCAGCCAGCAGAGGAATGAGGAGGCAGAAAGACGACGATGGCGAGAGGAGGGCAGCACTGCCTTGGGCCTGCCAGAGAAGCGCCATGACGGTACCGGCTTGAAAGCCACCTTGTACTTGACTTTTGGACACATGCATGTACATGACTCCTTTACTTAATGAAACATGATCCTTTGCCTTTCTTAAATGCAAATGCATGGATGTTAATGCTGACTCTTATTAACAATGATGACCTCTAAGGCTGGTAAAGAGAGGGAGAGAAAGTAGGCTTCAAAACACGAGAACCAGAGAGAGAGAGAGCACAGATGAGAATTAGCGATCAAGCGAGAAAATGGTCTAAGGAGGGACGCTAACCCCTGGGTGGCAGTCCAGCAAAGGCCGTTAGAGATAAACAGGGAAAATAGGAAGAAACATGAAAACGGTCTAGTGGAGACCACAAGGGAGGAACAAAAAGTCTCATCATGACCGTTTAGGCAAGAAAGAGGGAATGCGGTGGAGGAAAGATAGAAATAGTCATCGGATGACCGCTAGAGGAGCCTAGCGATCGTGCGATAGACCGCAAGGGCGAAGAAGTAGTTGAAACCAAACGGGACTCTCCGAGAGAGTCCTAATCTAGGTATAGGAGCACTTAAACTGCACTAAAACCCATTCTAACTCAAATTGAGGCTAACCAGCCTCAATCCTAATGCATAAAGGCTAGAATTAAAGCCCTATAACTAGGAATACACCCAGAATCTGTAGCTCTCAGAAAATTCCTACTGTAGGCCTTGAAAACCTCATAAAAATCACCTAAATCATAATGAAGAGGAGCTTTGAAACTATTGTCATGGGGGAAGTTGCTTATGATGGGCCAAAGCTCGCTAGGAAGGAGCATGGGGAGCTGGTTGCATCTTCTTTACTTTGAAATTCTGTAAGGCACTGCACTTCCATATGTGTGGGACCGGTGAGACTTTTACGGTGATGAAAAAAAAAAGATCCTCATTTTTCTTTCGCTGTAAGAAAAACGATGCAATAATAAGGGGTTTGGAGTCCTTTCATAGTTGTTCCTTTCGCATAGGGTGATGGATTCATTTCATTGCATTAAACATAAGATGCACAAGAGCTTTGCAATTTGCGAGTGTCAGGTCCTTGTGGATGATTGCTGGCGTGCAGCAGAAATCTTGTTTTAAGCTTCTTGGGAAGCATTTTTCGTGGGCTAATATGTTATGTCTCCCTGGACAAAATTGAAGGCTTAATTTCTCTCTTGTTTCACATCTGCAATCCTTGATTAATCAATGAAAAAGGTGTTCTAGTGGGGCTCTATTTCTTCATTGTAATTTTAGAACTATTCTACTGGTCTGAGTTAGAATTTAAAAGAAAAGATCATTAGGTTGGTTGACATCACGATGAGAAAAGCAGTGGATATTCTCTCTCTCTCTCTCTTTTTGATGATTAGAGTAAAGCGACTCCACCACCAACCTCGGCATGTGGCTACTTTGGATCCGTGGACTCTACTGCTTGTGCATCATAAAGTCCACTAGCTAGGGCAAAAGGCAGGGTTGGTAAAACCCCCCAGTGGTGCTGCTCGGACTCGCGTCAGAAAATGACCCATGGGTGCAGGCACTATGGCGGAGGTACACCCCGTAATCGAGAGAAATTGAACCTGTGACCTCATTGTTATTAACGAAATGCAGGAAACATTCAATCCCCTCCTCGGTTGCAGTGAAATATTCTCTATTAAGGTAGCATTTTCCCAATCAGTATCTTGAACATGTTCCTTAGTGTTTAAGAACGGAAGTTGGTTTGCTAACACTCTTTTCTGATGCAAATTTTGACACCACCAACAGGTAAAAAGAGTAAAATGTACAACGGCAGATGATCTAAAAAACGAAGCTGAAATTTATCAGTGTGTTCCATTGGGCCAAAACGAGATCTAATTGGTTTTTTAAATTGCTAAATGGGTTTAACTTGAGGCCCAAATTTGCAAACATTGGAGTTGGATGTGTGATTGTCGTGTTTCGATGAGTCTGCTAGCCCACCGCCCCCGGGACCGCCTGACCAGAGATCACCGGAGCAGCAGGATTTCACTACCAGGTCATTGACATACACCTTAATATAAATTCGGATCATATCATGAAAAATAGCCATCATGGCCCTCTGATAGGTGGCTCTGATGTTCTTAAGTCCAAAATACATGACCACATAACAGTAGGTACCCCAAGGTGAAGTGAATAAGGTCTTCTCTTGGTCCTCTTTAGCTAGGCGTATCTGATTATAACCAAAAAAACCATCCATAAAAGAGACAGTCTCATACCCTGTCGTATTATCAATTAATATATCAATCTGAGGGAGGGAGAAATCATCCTTAGGACATGTGCAGTTGAGGTCCCAGAAATCTATGTAAATTTTGACCTTTCTATCCTTCTTCATTACCGAGATGATGATAGCCACCCAATTAGCGTAGAGGATGACTCTGATGAATCTAGCCTTGTGAAGCTTATTGACCTCTTCATTCATTTTTAGGGCCATATGTGGGTGAAAACGTCTCAACCACTGCTTAATCGGGACGGACCCTGGCTTAAGTGTTAAGCGATGTTCGACAAGTGCAGGGTCCAAACCCGGCATATCTTCATAACTCCATGCAAACTCATCCTTATTCTCTTGAAGAACTTGAATGAGCGCCTCTTCTTCAAAGGGCGGCAAGTTTTTGCTGATGAGGATAATCCTAAGGTGTTCTTCAGTACCCAAATTGATTTCTTTGGTAGGCTCTTCTATTGAGGCTGATGGCTCATCGAATCTTCTCATACGACTAGCAAAAGTATCATCTTCGTCCTCATATTCTTCATACTCTTCATCCCCCTCTTCGATTGGCTCTTCATCATTCATAATTTCATAGACACCGAACCCTTCGTCGAAAATACTCACATCCTTACATTCTAAGTTTGGCAGGAAGATCGGATCCTCTATGAACTGGGGGATGGCTAAACATGCCTGGCATCTCCTGGCTAGCTCTCTCAAGAACCTACAGGGAATCTGCTTACCCTTGGCTTTCCTAGTAGCAACTACCCCCGGACTCTTAACACTAGAAGATGAAGAAGAACAACTAGCATGATTACTAGACGCTAAGGGAAAAGAAGAGGAAAGAGAGGAAGTGGGTATAGGAGGTGGTATAGAAGAAGACCCCTCGTCAGAGGAGAAAAGGAAGTCCGCTAATGGACCTTGAATCAGCGGCCCTTGGATCGGGACACACTCATGAGCAAAATAGGAGGTCTCTGCAACAGAGATGGAGGATGGAAAGGTTGGAATTTTGGCATTTTGGCATTTTTTTTCAATAATGAAGCAATGGGGAGGAGGAGTAGAAGATGCGGTTGAAATCGAGGGATTGGAAGAAGATTGGATAAGAGAGTGCCCACGCGAGGGCGTGATAGAAAGCTGAGAGAATTGCTCGAGGAGCAGAGGAGGAATTGATGGATTTTGGAGCAAATCTGGGGAGAAAGAAATCAAGACCGCGGGTGGTCTGGGAATGTTAGAGATAAGCAATCCATCAAACAAATGGATAACAAGTGATAGATGGACAGAATTAAGGGAAAAGAGCTCAGCCCACAGCTTGTCTATAGTGAATCCATCTTCAAACGGCACATCTGGATCTCCCATATCGGTGTAATTGCTGAGCAGCTACCTCTTGTCAGTGATTACGGCTGCCTTTTCTATCAACTCATGAATCAGTGGTGGCCATTCCAGATTAGTGGGCATAAACAGTCGACTTAGAGCAACAATAATATCATTCATGTCAAACCACCGATACTAGTCACATTCTGGATCATCTATTTTTCTCCTTTTAAAAGGCATTGAAGATTTCAGGGCCTTGTAAGTGACTAGAGGTGCCAAATGACAAGCGAATTGATGTGAATGCACATCTTGGTAATCTAGTACTGAAGTAATCACTATAGTTTGCTCGTCCTTTTGTTGAGTGGGCCCCTTCACAAAATGAGCGTACAATGACCAAGTAAGAGGTCGTCTATCCGTCTTAAGAGTAGAAGTCATAGCTGCCCACGGCTCTTCACTGTTTCCACCATATTTTTCTTTGTTCATCCCCTTATATCCCAGGCCGCCTCGGGAAATTATCTTACAATTCTTAATGGGCTTCACTCTGTCTTGGAGGTTGATGATGCGGGACGAGCGCGCACATGGGAGCGTCGACAGTGGCTTCCGATGCGAACCTGTTAGTACAGTCTTTTGGCATTACACTCCACACAAGGAGGGGGATCGTGGGGATGGGAATAATTAATACAAAACTACCCTCATGCAGGAGGGGGGGGCAAGGGGAAGGGAGATGGGCTTGCTGCCCTGTGTCTGTCCTGCAGGACAGAATCGAAGTGCTCTGACTGGTACACCATGCACAGAGATCAGAAGGGGGTGCCGTCAGCACTATGACGAAGCCTGGGAAGTGCAGAGGCACTCCTGAAAATTTGGCGCCATTTTGAGGTCCCCAGAAGGCGGGGTAGGTCATGGACGACAGCCTGCGCGAATCTGCCTCACAGGACAGACCTGCGCAGTCTGCTCGCAACAGCCGGTGCGCTCTCCACAGAACTCAGAACGAAGCGAGACCTTTGGGGGTGGATTGCAGACAGGACGTTCTATGTACTCTCAAAAAATGAGCACCAACGGAGTACCAAGCTGGGTGTGGTTGGCACTTTGGTGGGGCTCTGATTTCTGAGCCAACATCCAGACACAGTCAGGTTGCGCAGGGCGGCACGGGCAGCACCGAATGCAGAACGTGACGAAACCACTTGAAGTGGTTTCAGGACGTCGAGAAGTCCGACTCCGATGAAGAAGGGTCAGCCTTAAAATCAGTAGAGGAAGGCATGGCATGATCGGCAAGTCTGCTACACACTCTGGGCGGACTGATTTGCACTAGCTTTGCGCAGTTTCAAAAGAATGGACGCCAAGGGCCGTGCTGACATTGGAATGGGGCGAGACCACCTCTAGAACGCAGAGGGCCTGGAGAAGAAGCAACTCCCTGAAGAGAGTTTGGGCTTAATTCTGTCGTGGAAGGCGTTGCAGCCTCTGCCAAGCAGTCCTCAGATTCTGGGTCGAATCTGGTGCAGCCGCACGATAATGGGCAACGCGATCAGTGTTGAGGCCAGAACAGGGCAGGACCACTTCTGAAGCGAAGATGACTCGAAGCTGCACGACTTCTCTGAAGAGTGTTTGCACTGGTTCACACCATATGTGGGTGTGATGGGGTCTGCAATTCTGGCCTCAGGATCTGTCCTGAATCCACAGGTAGCAAAGTCGAGGAAGCTTCAACGCGTGGACGAGGATGACGACGTGGAAGCCTCCGGGCGGTTGTGGGCGATCCTGTGAGATTGTCGTTTGGTGCGCCGGCCGGGCGGGGTGCGAGCGGCGGTGGTTGTGTGTGTCTCGGCCGGCGCCTGGCAGGGACGGGTTGTTAGGCGACCTGCAGCGCGAGCTTCCGTTGCAGGCGGTAGCGCGCTGCGTTTGATCGCGCGCACTCTCGACAGATGCGGACCCCCGTGGCTTTCCTTCGGAGGGCGTCGGCCAGTGAGTGGCCGTAGTTGCAGTGGGTTCGGTGTCCGAGCGTGTTCCCACGCCGCGTGTTGACAAGTGGCGTGACGGGCTCGCAGTGCCAGGGGTTGCAGCACGTCCTGACTCGGCACAGATGATCTATCTGCAGGCCCTCAGGGATCTCTGCCACTAGGACCGTGTAGGTGATCCGGTGGGTCTGCCGCGTCCTGCCACGGAAGGTGGTCTGGCCGTAGCCGTTCGGCCCCGAGATGCTGCCCTGCCAGATCCAGCAGCCGTTCACGTCCTCGACGCAGTTGCCAAGCACCCTGTCGAGCACGGCCACATCGCTCGCGCTCATGCGACGATCGCGGGCTGGGTCTGGGACTCGATGTAGCCGTTCAGGTCGTCGGGTCGGATGCGGGTCTTGGTCTTGGTGCCGGGCACGAGCGCGATGTCGACGGCCCGGAGTCGTCCGGCGGCGATCAGGGCGTACACGTGGGTCTTGGAGCAGCCGAGCGCAGTGGCGACCTCGGGGATCGTCATGACCTTCGGCGTGTCTTGCGTCACTTTGCGGCCCCATTCGTCGGCAGTCGTCCGCTGTCGTGTGCCGACGCTAGCGGACGAAGGCTGACGAGTCCAGAGGTTGTGCGCGTGAGTTGGTGACGATTTGTGCAGGCTGGCGAGTGAAAGTCGATCACGGAGAGTCAAAGTTCGGCAGTTGTCGTATCACGTCCGGGTCGGCAGGCTTCTGTCCGTTCGTGGTCAACACTGGGCGTGTGCGGAAACAGAGGCGGCGGGTGCGCGAGGAAACCGAGGGGCAGCGTCGCGCCCGTCTGGCGATCCGTCAGCAGGTCAACCGTTACCTGTGGCTCGACCCGGTGCTCGCCACCAGGGCCGGAATCCACCGCGACACGGTGCGCCGCGTCCTCGCCGGTGACATCTGGCCGAACCGCGTGACGCGCTCCAAGATCGAGCATTTTTGCTGTTTAGGGGGCAAGAGTTTAGAGCTCTCGAGAGAGTTTTTTGTGGTGTAAGGGGGTGTCATGGGCCGCGGGGTAGGGCTGAGTACATGTGGTTGTTTATCTTTTTGTTTGGCTTCCGGGGTAGAGAGTTGTCTGCCAACTTTTGTATTTGGGAGATTTGTGGGAGCTCCCCCCCTCCCCCCTATCCCCTTATACTTGTAAATTTTCTTTTTCCTTTTATACTTGGTGGTACTATTCACTTTCAAAAAAAAATCCTTGTGTCTCATTTTAACAATGCTAACGCATTCTTAATGTAACCATTTGTATCATGCACTTCCTCATTTAATATAAGTGAAACACAAATACTAAGAAAATACACATTCAAGTCATGATCTTAGTTACATCTTTCGACACTAATCATCATTACATTTTTCATCATAATTAATTGAACTCATCATCTACATAGGTTCCGTTTGAAACAGTAAATCCAATGAGAATGATATAGAAATCATCAAAGACAACATAATAAATACATGGTCATATAATTTCCTAGACATTGTATGCATGGGTCTCCTTCATTAGCAAGTAATCCTACATACCCATGTTTTCAATTACAAATTTCATTGTCTGTTTAAAATAGAACTCTAACTTTGATCTAGTTATCAACAAAAATCATCTAAAAGCAACTCTCAGTTTCAGGGTGAACGTAAGACATGGTTCTTACTATCTCGAGGTCAAGAAACGTTAACAAGATCTCATATTCCGTTCTTTCGTCTCCCAAAAATCTCATATGCTTTTCAGATGGTCTCAATGTTTAGACAAAACCAAAAGCAACTCTCCCCTCAAATTATGAGTATAATCACCACTATATCCTAACTTTTATGGCTTTAATTCATAACAATCCTTTTAATGTAAGTCATATTTTGAAATTAATGTCAAGGGAATACACACTAAGTTAGGTTTTTAGATCATCTTTTTAGCATGCCTCTTTCATGTAAACATCTATGTTATCAAAGGCGATGGAGGTGATCGCCTAAGCGATGGAGGCGGCCACAAGTCCCCTCACCCAAGGATGGCTGTGCCGGGATCGGTTTCGGTTTCGGCTGGGTCCGAAACCGAAACCAGTTTCGGGTTTCGGTTTGTAGGCTATTAATGGCTGCCGAGTGAGCTAAATGGAGAGAGATGCAATACACCGTACAAGGATTAACATAAGCTTTACAACAAGTTGCACAAGGAGGAGCACAAGATGGTGCTGGGGATTTGCATAGGAAGTTCAAGAAGATGACCCCTGAAGTTTAGTGGGTCTATTGACCTGGATGAAGCGGAGAATTGGGTGCAAGAAATAGAAAAGACCTTTATGGTGATGTAGTGTACCGACGAAGAGAATGTACTATTGGGAACCTATCAACTAGAAAAGGATGCTCGGACATGTTGGGGATCCATGGAAGCAATCTTGCTAAACAAGCAAGTTACATGGGACGAGTTCTTAGAACTCTTTAATGAGAAATATTTCTCCAAAAGAATCCACGAGAAGAATGCTATGGAGTTCACGGCATTGAAACAATGTAGCTTATCCGTAGCGGATTATGAGTCAAGATTTTCTAGATTAGCCTCGTATGCACCACACTTAGTTTGTACGGAGAAAATGAGAGCAAAGAGATTCATGAACAGATTGAAGGTGGAACTCATTCCTCAATTGGCTCTGTTGGAGATTCAAACTTATACAAAGATAGTCTGAAAAACACAACTATTGGAGGATACGATGCATATGATGGAGCGAAATAAAGGGAAAGTCGCTAAGAAGGAGTTAGCCAATGGATCCAAGAACAAGGAACCCATAAACGGCAAGAAGAGGTTCAATAGTCGTAACAGTTTCTGTAAGGACAAGAAACCCCAGAATGATGAGCAACAAATTATTCCGACCAAAGGAAAATGTGAACATTGTAAGAAAGGAAGGTACAACCCGGATGAGTGTTAGTATAAACTCGGAAAGTGCATTCGTTGTGGAAGCGCAGATCATAAGATCGCCCGTTGTCCACTCTTAAAGGAAGAAGCACCGCAAGCATTAGAGGGTAACTCAATAAACCTATTTCATCCATAATTGCTTGAATCGGATATAGTGATCTTAGCACTTAGCATGTTATGAGAATGATCTAGTTACAATACATGTTTTAGATGTGGTGATTTTACCCCACTAACTTGGGAAAGAAAATCGTGTGAATTTGGGGACCAAATTCTTTTAAGTGGGGGAGGGTGTAGCACTCCGAAAATTAATGATCTTATTAATGCTCTGTCCCAATTGGATGATTCTCAACGTCAGGTAGTGCAAGCCGCCCTTAAAGGGAAGTCTGTCCCTTTTTCCTCCTCTAATCCCCTGCAGGTCGCAGGTGGCCTTCAGATCAATACCCCCAATGACCAGGTGGTCTCGCAAAGGGTCCCATCTCATCCAAGGACCCCTGTTATGATCACGCCAGCCCATCTGGCAAGTCATTCTATGGCTAGGCCACAACAAACCCCACCTCCTCAGCTCTTCAAGCAGCCCATGCCAAATTCTTTTCCTGAACAATCGGCCCCGGTCAAGTCAAATACAAGCACGATGCTGCTCCAAAAGATTGCTAGTATGGAAGAACAAATCAGGAAGATGTCTGTCTCCAAGGATGCTCCAAAAATTGCCGTGCCCATCATGCCACCATTCCATCTGCCACCTTTTGAGATGCCATCTATTTGCCGATACAATGGAACAGGCAATCCGTTCATCCACTTGAAGGACTTCTTGTATGAAACATCCTTTTGGTAAAATAACAAAGCTTCACTCGCTTATTTATTTAGAAGGTCCTTGGATGGTCCGGCTCTGGAGTGGTTTTATTCATTGGAACCGACTAAGGCCGGAGATTTTGATGTAGTAAAAAGAAAGTTTTTACAGAAGTATCGGGACTGTGTCGGCCCATCTTTGTCAGTCACCGACCTTGTTGCCAAGAAGATGAAGTCTGACGAGGACTTCGTGCAGTTTGCTGATAGATGGAGGGCGATGGCCGAGAAATTGAAAGATACATTGTCAGAGCTGGAACAAGTAAAGATGATCATTTCCAATGCAACTTCACAGTTCCGACACATTTTGGCTATGAACAAGCTCAGTACAATGGAGAAATTATATGAAAGGGCCAGGTACATCCAAACTCAAATGAAAGATTCGCCGATCATAGGCATGTTTGAACCCAGGCTGAGGCTGATAAGGAAAAATAACAATGCTAACCCCAATGGTGCCACAACCGAGGGTACTGTTACCAATGAGCAGGTAGGAGCAATTGGCAATCCCACACCTTTTCGCAGTTCATCCAACCCCCGACCCTTGCAACCACCTCAACCACAAGCTCCTCAACAAAACAATCCTATGCAACCCTTTACTTGTGTATGCACTCTTTGATTGTCACTCCTTGATCTGGGTTGGAAGTACCGGTGGGAATGTCCAGTAATTTATGAAACTCTGCTCTGTCATTATTTAAAGCACAGAATTCTTTCAACACTTCGATCCCTTTCTCCAAGTTTTTACTGCACTTCCGATTGGACCTGTTGTATGTAGGGGTGCTAGAGATCAGTCTCTTATCAGGAGAGATTGCCTCATCTTCACTGGGTCATTTTTCAGAAGGAGGAGTGTAATCCCCTATACGACTGCATCCACCCACTGACAGTGTATTAGAGAGCATAAAGTTCATTGGCATAGGTGTTTTTCCTCCTCCACCTAAAATGTCAAAGGGGTTGAAATCATTTCCCAAGTCCACCGACGGTGCATTGCAATCAAGGGCTAGACTAGTAAACCATTGATGGGTTGAATCCTTCGATAGTGTATTCCCCTGGTCAGGGGGTGTCAGAGGATCACCCCACGACCTCCGTTGAGATATGTCATTTTTCATAATAGTACCAAATCCCAAAGCTCCTCTTGACATGGTGTTGCCACACAAGAGATCCATCTCCTCCTTATACTCAAATGACTTTCCCAATATCTTCTTATACTCAATGTTGGACTATGGAACAAAATCAATAAAATGTTATATCTCTTTACAATATAATACATTGACATTGATGACTATACTACATACTACAATGGCATCTGCCCACGCTCCCTCATCTGGTGGCACAGGCATCTTCTTAGTGTCATTCCAACCCCACCCCGTACGAGAGAGCAATTGTTCAATCGTGTGGTAGGTCCTTTTCAAATTCTTCTATCTATTAGTCAAATTGTTTACATCTGCATTCTTACGTGTCTCACGATTGAACGATACTAAAATATCACTCCAAACGTAATGCTTGAAAGTTCCTTGGTTGCAATTGTTCTTGTGGTACTCATCAATTAGGAGCTTTAATAACAACTTGTCTTCTTTAGTAGTCAAATTGGTCACCCTTGCCTTGTCTTTTGGGTCCGCCATATGCGTCTCTGACATAATAAATATACTTTTCACAAAGAAATAATGGTAGAAATACTAACATACAAATACATGAAATCCTATGTAAGCACATCATTGGCCTAGGATACATAAGCGTACCGCGATAGCCGAGAGAATTGAGCCTCATACTCGGCCACCGATAGTGTTCGTTGTTTAAGTATGGCAAATTCGGCAGCCTTCTTCTCTTGTACTTGGTCAGAAAAATACTTGTTATTAAAATATTCATTGAATTCTTCCCAAGTGACTTGATCTTAGTTTCTCGTAGCTTCTATAGACTCCCACCAGCAACGGGCATCCCATTCTAGCTGGAATGTTGCCAATAGAACCTTCTCTTGATCCGTGTACTGCATGGCATAGTAAATCTGTTCAATCTCCCTTATCCAGTGCTCGGCGTCATCAAGGTCAGTTAAGCCTATGAACTTGGGAGGGTTCATATTACGGAAACTCTAGCGGAGACTTCCCGCTCCACGATGAGCTCCTCCTTGCGATACTTGTTGTAATGCTTGAGTAAGACCTTGTATGGTCTTTTACATGTCGTGCCATTGAGCACGTTCTACGGCCATGTTCATGCAAGATTTTAACAACTATATTAGTATATAGTTATTTAAGAGTTGAATTTCCTAGATTATCTTGACCCATGGTTCTACCCAATCTCACTGGTACAAGTATAACCTATCCTTGGACTTGGGTTTCATAAGAATCGAATATCCTAGGCTTTGATACCACAAAAACTGTCATGCCCCGAGCGCGAAAGGAATCTGGAGTGCGTGATGAGTAATATTCAATCATGTCAATTAGAGTGTAAGTGCATTCGACACATAGACAGAGTGCGCCAGAGTAATGATAACCCAATCTTTTATTCATCATAACTTTGAAATACTTCCATTACAATCTCCCATGAAAAGAACTAGGACTCAATAAAAGAAAATTACAATAGATTACTTGAGAAAATAGAAACACATGACTAGATAATGACATTGACGGTTGACAGGGCTCTAAGCTCTTTCACTCATGTCCGTCCGCATCCGATTGAGTCTCGTAATCAAAATTACCTGAAAAATAGGGGAGAAATCTAGGTGAGTGAACACTCAGTAAGAATTATATCTCAAGTGCTAGCTTGCTTTAAGTAAATTACATGTAGCATGAATGCAAGTATAGTTATGCATGTTCGCATGAAACGCCACTAGAGAGAGTGTATAGCAAGAGATATTTGAATGAACTAGAGCACAAGATGGTTCTTATGAACTTGCCTAAGAGTCTCGGAGGCTCAAGCATGTTCACTGGCCCAGAGAAAGCCAGGATGGCAGCTGTGCAGATGTTGTTGTACGGCACTCAGGCTACAGCTATCACGGCTGTGGCTCATCAGGCAATCCAACGTTTGGTGGTGGAGAAGCTAGCCGCTGAAGACCCTAACAACGAGTTTGTGCAGGCGTGGCAGAGCGAAGGGGCCAAGGCCATCTTGGACGGCTTCTTGTTCGACTACACGATGAACAAGGGACTACAGGCCATCTTCGGAGAGAGCGATAAGGACTGGCGAGACTTCAGCTGGGGCAAGGCGTTTGCTCCTGGCGCTGGCTCAGACTTCCTCAGTGACCGCCTGATGGGCATTGTCACCCTGGACAAGGACACGATGTTCGGTGTGTTGGGTCAGCAGTATAGCAAGCTCAGCCAGTTTGGCGAGCGGGCATGGATGGTGGCTCAGGGGCAGTGGCAAGGGCTTGATGACGTTCCATTTGAACGTCGTGCAGAGCAGCTCACTAAGCAGGGCCTAGCCGCCCTGTTGCCCATGTACGACAAGTACCTCACTTACCAATGGGCTAAGGAGCACGACGCAAGGGTTTCTCAAGGCGGACGCCTTAGTGAGGGCTTTGCTAATGATTTGGAAGTGCAGCTGGCTGGCGTCTTGGGCGTGAACACCAAGGAACAGGAAAGCTACTATGAGGCCATGGATCGCCTGGGACAGAAGTTCTCTGGGGACAACGCAGGAGAGCTTCAGAAGATTGCTGATACCTACTGGAAGAACTTGATTGGCGAGTCTACCAAATGGGATAGCTCCACCGTGGACGACACGATGTATGGCACCCTGCTGGCGAATTGGACTGCTGACCAATCTCTGGTGCTGTCAGCTCTCAATCCCCGTGACAAGGAGCGTGTTAGTCAGCTCATCTCTGCCAAGCTGGAAGCTGTGGCCTCAGGTGAAGCTACGGACGCTGACACGGCTGAGACGGCGTTTGTGCGCAAGTTCGCTGGACAGCTAGCTGCTGGCGGGTTTGGTGCTGAAGGGCCTAGCCTAGCGGCATACATGAGTGACCTGCCCTTCGTCAAGAGCCATCCTGAGCGAGCTGTGCTTATTCTCAGTTACGGGGCTGCTGGCACTAAAGCACGCACAGGGGGAAAAGTTACGGGCTTATATCAAATGATTTAAATCAGAAGCTCTGTGCATCCCTCGCCTGGATGTTACCTCAGGCATCACCGCATTGACCGGAGGCACCCGGCATGAGAACCTTCGGCGAGAGCTAGTCCTCCATCCCCCTACCTCTCTAGCCAATATGGTGACCCTAGCCCTACGTCATGTCGAGTGTGAAGAAGTCCTCAGTGCCTGCCGTGGCACAACAGGCTCGGGTCGAGAGGGGGATAGGAAGCGACCATCTGAGCAGGACTCAGGCCAGGGGAAAAGGTAGAATCAAGATAGAGACCGCAGGGAGCCCCCTCAGAAATTTGAGCGGTACACGCCCCTATCTGCCCCCATCTATGAGATATATGAGGACATTAAGGGCTCGAGCCTTCTCCGCCAACCCGAGCCTATGAAGACCAACCGAAAGCATCGCAGCTGCCGCAAGCACTGCCAATTTCACAACAACCACAGACACCATACTGAAGATTGTCATCAGCTCAAGGATGAGATCGAGCGTCTCGTCCACCAGGGGCACCTATCTCGATACGTGTCTGAGTAGAAGGAGGATCACGACATTCCCCCAGAAGAGATTGACAATCGCCCCAGCGGAGTCCATATCAATGTCATTTCAGGCAGCTCGGCATCAGGAGGAGATAGTAGCCGAGGAAGGAGACGTCATGCTGAATGGGCGAGCAAGGGCTCAGAGCCCCCTAAAGCCCCACCGATGAGCGAGCAGCGGGCCCTGGTGTTCTCTGACCAAGACCAAGAAGTGGTGACTACCCCGCACAACTATGCTCTTATAATATCGGCTACCATAAATCATTGTAACATAGATAAGATACTAGTTGACAATGGTAGTGCCCCTGATGTACTCTTGTATGAATGTTTCCTCAAGATGGGTGAAAACCCATCCATGTTCCACCCGATTCGAACCCCCCTATGCAGGTTCAACGGCCAGGCAACCTATCCTGAGGGAGCCCTAAGCCTACCGATCACTCTCGGTACCCCTCCTAAGACCATCACGATTATGGTTAACTTCATAGAGATTAAGGGGATGTCGGCCTATAATGCCCTCTTCGGCCGAGGCATCCTCAGCCGAACGAAGGCCGTGCCCTCCACCTATCACCAAAAACTGAAGTTTCTCACCAATACGGCATCGGGGAAGTCCGGGGTAACCAAGCAATAGCAAGAAGGTGCTATGTAATCTTGGTCAATGCCATAAGGTCGGAAGGGAAAAAGATAGAGGTCAAGGGAGCCGAGGATGAACTGACAGCATTAGGGCCTGGTGGCGAATTGCTGTCCGTCTTCCTCAAAGGTGACCCGACCCTCAAAGTTAAAATCGAAGCTGATTTACCACCTGATGTACGAGAGTCATATAAAGATTTTCTTTCGAAGTACATCCAAGTCTTCGCATGGTCTAATGGGCATCTTCCCGGGATCTCTGGGGAGATGGTGGTGCACAAGCTCAACCTCGACCCGTCGACGAAACCCGTCTAGCAACGCAAGAGAAAGCATGCCCTAGAGAAGCAGACGATCATTAAAAAGCAGATTATTAAGGGAAAGAAAATTGGTCTATTTCGACCGGTCCTTTACCCGACGTGGCTTGTGGCAACCCCGACAAATTATAGGAATAAAAGTCCCTAAATAGATTAAACATAAGGAAATTTTCTAAATAAAAGAAAATAAACAAGGCCCAAACCCACACACATATATTGGATAAAAGTTAATGGGCCTTAAGACACAAGACACCCCAACACTCAGATGGGGACTTCGAAAGAAAGAGGAAAAGGACGCCTCCTTGCAAAGGCGCCATATCCTGGCAGTTTGAATAGCGACCCTCTGTTGGGTGCAATTCCCAGAAAAAGGAAGAGTATATATATCTATAAACATCTGGACTTAACACGTTCGGCCCTTGCATGGGGTCTTAGGGTTTCGAAGCCAACAGGATAGTGGTTGCAGATATAGTAATAGGATGATTAAAGATAGAAGTTTTTACCTATTAGGATTGCTACGTGGGAGTTGGTTCCTACTAGGAAGCCTAAACCCTCAATCGTATAAATAAACTCCCTCCGGAACAGGCAAAGGCTACTACCTTTGGGTTCCAGTTTCGACGATGACCTTTGTCGTTTCTTCCTCCTGCTACTGCACTGTGTTGTCGTAGGAAGAAGCCTTGCTTCTTCTGGTCGAGTGTCGCCATTGCTACGTCGATATTCTTCTTCCTCCTCTATTGATGTATCTGTCGAGAAGGGGTGTCCTTCTTCATCTACCTCCGTTGAAGCTGGAGTCTACTGCCTACTACGTGAAGAAGCCTTGCTGCTTCCTCTTTTGTTTCCTGCAATTGCTGCCAGAGTTGTTGCTACTGCTTATATTCTTTCTCTGCTTCGTTCTGTCAACCAAATCACCCAACCAGGTAGGTGTTCTCAAGTTACAAAGCCCAACATGTTAACTGGAAATAAAAATCATGCATATAGGTTTTGTAGCATTGATTCCATAGTTTCTGTTAAGATTTTCTGAGTTAAGTAAATAGCGACCATAACCTTGGTGCTACTTTGATGAGCGACTATACACTGAATCGTTAATACCTTAGGTATTTAATAAATACACCATGTTAAAAATTTAATAACCATGTAACCTGATGTCAAAACTAATGCATGAGCATAGTTCTGGAATCTTGATATTTTTCTCTCACTATCCTTGTCTTCACTTTGGTAAAATTTCATTTAATTAGTAACGTTCTACTGTTCATGTTAAAATTGATCTGTAAGGAACAGCTATTGTCCCTCAGTCGCTATTCAATACAGCGCCTCTATCCAGGGCGCCATATTACAAATTGGAGCCTCTACAAGAGGGTGCCAATTCCCTAGGTGAATTTCCAAGGTCTGATATATATATATATAATGTGGAATTATAGATTGAGCGCCTCTAAGAGAGGGCGCTAATCAATGTAATAATGGCACCTTCATGGGTGCTAATTAATAAATTAATGGCACCTTTCTGGGCGCCATTTCCCTGATTCACAATTTTTTTTTTCTACCGAGTTTTCCTCTTGACCCATATCGAGGGTCTTTCAGCACTGGATTTCAATCCGCAGATGTAGTCCCATGTTTTCACGACGGTTCATGCTTACCCCACTATCTCTCGACGATGATTGAGCCCTATGCGGGATATGCCTTCCTTCGAAGTGGTGATTTCATCATAGAGATCTCCGCAAGTCTACACAAAACCTTAGATTCTCTCAAGGCCGTCGAGCAGGTTGTACTATTAAAACCCATGATCCCTTTTGAATGCT
This sequence comes from Amorphophallus titanum, assembly GCA_024336825.1. Classification (NCBI taxonomy): domain Eukaryota; kingdom Viridiplantae; phylum Streptophyta; class Magnoliopsida; order Alismatales; family Araceae; genus Amorphophallus; species Amorphophallus titanum. The sequence continues at coordinate 5,011,351 of JANBPO010006887.1, read as the reverse complement.
ATGTCGCATTAGTATTATCACACATGATGGGTGTACATCCAAGATCTACATAGTAGTCCTGGAGTTGGTGCTTTATCCATAGCACCTGGGTCCCACAACTCCCTGGAGCAACATATTCTGCTTCGGCACTGGAGAGTGCAACCGAGTGTTGCTTCTTGGAAACCTAGGAAATCAAGCACCCACCCAAAAATTGGCAGTAGTCACTAGTATTTTTCCTTTCAAACTTACATCTGGCATAATCAACATCTGAATATGAAATCAAATCAAAATAACATGATGCAGGATACCACAGTCCTAAATCATGTGTGCTAGCAAGATATCTCAAAATTCTTGAGATTCTTTGGGATTCGCGTGAAACCTAGCACACAAGCATACACTAAACTATATATCTGGCCTAGAAGCAATGAGGTACAAAAGAGATCCGATCATACCTTGGTATGTTTTTGGATCTATAGGTTTACCTCTCTCATCTGCATCTAGGGATGCACTTGTTTCCATGGGCGTGGATATATGCTTGGCATCTTTCATTCCATACTTATTTAAATTCTCCAAAGTGTATTTGGACTGGTTTATGAAAAATCCATCTTCGGATTGTATTACCTGCAGTCCAAGAAAGAACTGAAATTCACCCATCAAACTGATTTCAAATTCCTTAGTCATGAGTTCAACAAATTGCTTACATAGTTTAGGATTAGTCGAACCAAAGACTATGTCATCAACATACACCCGAACTATAATGATATCATCATTTGAGACCTTGGTGAAGAGAGTTTGGTCAACCTTACCTTTGCTGTACCCTTTGCCTGTCATGAAGGTGCTCAGTCTATCATACCATGCTCTTAGAGCCTGCTTCAGTTCGTACAGAGCCTTATTCAACTTGAAGGCATGATTAGGAAAATTATCACTCTCAAAACCATGAGGTTGTTCAACATAAGCTTCTTCCTTAATTAAGCCATTCAAAAAAGGACTTTTCACATCCATTTGTTGCAGTTTTATTCCGTGGGAGCATGCAAAGGCTAACAAAATTCTGATTGCTTCTATCTTAGTCACAAGAGCATAAGATTCTTCAAAATCTATACCAAATTCTTGGTTATTGCTTTTGCAACTAGCCTAACTTTATTTCTATTGATGACTCCCATCTTGTCTTTGGGGAGACTATAATTGTAGAGGTAGAAAACTGGTCTCTAGCTCTCGTACCACACTTTTCTATTTATTTGTCAGGGAAGATCGCCTGACACTCGTGAAAGTCTGCAAATAGCAGGAAGAAAGGCATCAGAAGGAGCTCTGAGTGTTACCGAATAGGACAACCCTCCGATACTTAAGTCAACATTGGACCGAATAGAGAATGGAGAAGAGAAGGCGAGAAAGAAGGAGCAGGAGGTCGTTTGTGGAGGCCTGGGGGAGCTTTGAGCCCTCCGGATGAGTGCTCACCGTTGCCAGTGACCACTCAACGAGTGCTCGCTGGGCTGTAAGAATGCTCGGAAGGAATTCTCTCTCCGCAGGTGGGAAGTCGAGACCTCTGTAGCAGTAGTAGGATGTTTGTTTCTCCTCAATTTCTCTGGACGTTTCTTTGATGGAGTTCACCGTGTCCGTGTCTTGTACGTCGAAGCTCTTTTTATAGGGAGTTGTCTTGGAAGGGGGGAGCCCATCCCTTAGCAGGGGCATCAGCCATGGAGTAACGTTCCTCGCAATTATGGAGGAGTTTTCCGTTGAGGGACGGTAATCCCGGAGTCGACCGATCCCTTGGCGGGTCTCACGGCGCCCGTAGGGCGTGCTCGCCCTTAGTGGGATTAAGGTCGGCGTCGTGGGGAGTAACGGTCGATCGTCGGAGAGTCTTCCGGAGGTCATTGCGTCTGAGTTGGGACTTTCCGCGCCGGTGAATCCAAAGATGATCTGTGATGGGCCGTCTGTGACGTGCTACGGCTGTTGAGGCCCGACAGACGCATCACAGACCGTGAGCCCGATTGGGCCTAGCGGAGACGGGTCTTATATGGGCGGAGTTGATTTTACTCTCCTCAATAATATTATATATTTTTATAATTTTAATTTCACTCTATGTTGACTAATGAATGATGATGATACGAGAACTAAATTGACATGTGTTTGTTTATCATATGGATTGTTCTTTTCAATTTTAAATTTATTCTAATTGAGTTAATTTGCATCTCAAATTTTAGTCTTGTATGTACTTTTATAACCACTAACTATCTGCTAACCATCTGTTAACTATATTTTTTCGGATACCATAAAATGATTTCGGATACGCTTCACTACCATCGCCGGATTGCCTACGGGTACAAGAGTGCACTTAGCGGGTAAGTCTGCTTGAGTGAAGTCACCGGTCCGCGCATTGCTTACTTGTGAAGTCCGAGGGTCTTCGGTCTTCTGGCTATCACCCCGAAGGTGGTGTCACATCATATTGTGTACTTCAGCCAGCTGTAGAGGTAATGCTAATCTATAAGCCACCTACCCAACTCTCTCTAAAATCTCGAAAGGTCTGATAAATCTAGGACTTAGCTTTCCCACAACGCCAAATCATTGGATTCTGCTTGTTGGAGAAACCTTGGGCATGAGGTAATCTCCTTCTTGAATTTTCAACTCCCTTCTTCTATTGTCAGCATAGCTCTTTTCCCTAGTTTGCACCATCTTCAACCGATCTCAAATGATTTATATATTCTTGGTTGTGTCTTGAACAATGTCTAGGCCTACTAGTTGCCTTTCACCAATCTCTTCCCAGCATATAGGTGACTTGCAATTTCCTACCACGAAGAGCCTCAAATGGAGCCATTTGAATACTTTATTGATAACTGTTGTTAACTCTATGTGAGGTAAGTGCTCTTGCCAACTGCCTCCAAAGTCCATCATATAAGATCTTAGCGTATCCTCCATAATTAGGTTGGCCTGTTCTGTTTGACCATCAGTCTGAGGATGAAATGCAGTGATGAAATTCAACCTCATCCCCAGAGAAGCTTGCAATCCCTTCTAGAAATGTGATGTAAACCTGAGATCTCGATCGGAGACAATAGATTTTAGAATTCCGTGTAGTCTAACAATCTCCTTAATGTACAGAGCCACTAAGACATTGATCGTCCACTTATTTTTGATAGGCAACATGTGAGCTGACTTTGTTAATCTATCCATAATAACCCAAATTGCATTGAAGAAACTTTGGGTCCTTGGTAATCCAATAATGAAATCCATACCAATGCTCTCCAATTTCCATTCCGATATGTCCAAAGGTTTCAGCTTTCCTCTAGGTCTCAGATATTCCAACTTATCGTATTAGCAAATCAAGCAATGACTAACAAATTTGGCAATTTCTCTTTTCATATCCGGTGATAAGTGTGTAATTTTATATGTTAATTAATGATATAATACACTTTTATGAGCTTTAATATAAATGGTTAGTCTTGGGTTAACTATGGACTAACCCAGGACTAACTCTTTGTCAAATTGGGGCTTAGAGATCTTTTTCTTTTCAGTTGAGGTGATTATTGTTAAAAGATCTAAATTTTGTAATAATGGACTGTTGTATAGAACTTTTATGTATTATCAGCATTGGACTATTGTGATTTTGGAGATGTGATTTAACTGATGGAAATGAGATTTTTCTTCCGCTGTCAATTGTTCTCTTTATTTATGTGATCTCTCAACCAGTCTCTATTTTGTTAGGTGTCCCCACTGTGGCATCTCCCTCAAATCTGAAGAGAGTTGGAAACTGAAATGGACTTTAAGGTGGGGTGTCACACATGAGATGCGGACTAAGACGTCAGTGGATGCATCTGACCTTCCTTCTAGTGGGCAAGTACTCCCGTCACGTGACACGTGACTTTCATGACTCGAGTTTTGGTTTCCCATTTGCGAGATATGGCTTTTCGGGTAGATTCCATGTGCTTTCTCAACGTAGTGATCTAAGGTTTTCGATAGGGTTATCAAGATTTTTTCTTAGACGGTGTAGGGTTCATGACTACGAGGTCGTGACTATTTCTCCAGGACCACATGATCTTGGGTTGGCCATCGCCTGTGAGGGCAGGCCTTCATGACAAAGCTGTCGTGGCAATTCTTCTGGCGGCAAAGCCAGGATTTCTCGTTTGTTCGGTAGTCCCCCGACTAGGAGGTCAGGGTTTATTTTCAGTGCTGTTAGGAGTAGTTTTTAGAGCTAAGGTTTCATCAACTACCATTGTTCTGTTCCTTCTACGGCTGTTGCTTCCATTGTTGTTGTTCCGTTAGCGCTATTCCTTACTGTCGTTGTTTTGTGGTAGGGTTTTGCGGGACACCTACTGAGCCAATGAGATGAGACTCACCCCTGTCTTTTCAGGTGCAGCGGTTCCTCCTCGAGGTTCGAAAGTGTAGCGCGGTGGTTTGTAGTTGTCAGCTCACTAGAGTCAGGTGTTCACCCTATGTTAGAGTACGTTCCTTTTCCCTGTAGAATGTACTTTTATTGGATTAGACTCTATAGTTAATTTATTAATCAAAAATACAATTTTATTTCTACTATTTAAATGATTAATTATATAGTTATTCCTACATGTGTAGCGGCCAAAAAAGTGTGAAAATAGAAGAAAAGTCGATGGAATTACAAGACCAAACACTTACAGAATCATGAAATCATGGCAATCAACCAAAAATAAGATGAAGCATGGCATGCCCATTTTTTTAGATAGATAAAAAAGGAATTTCTAAAATCTAGCAAATTAACAATCACATAGGGGGGTTGTGCACGCGGTGCACGAAGGATCAAAATAAAAAGAAAAGAAGAGGAGTGTTACGTGGAGCACAACAGGAGATGCACCGTGTGTGCAAAAGGAGATGGCACATGTGGGTGCCGAAGAGAAAAGTAATCAAAGAAAATCAAAGGTGGTCCCACCGTGATCGCCAATTTGTAGATCTATTGAAAAATCCATAATGATTAAAAGAAGAATTAATTAAGAAGAAGAAGTGATAAAGAAGCAGAATGGGAAAGGAGGAAAAAGAGAGCATGTGCGGATGCTAAGTGGAACGTGATCGTCAGAGACACACGGGCCTCAAAGGATAATAGCAATGAATAAAAGGAGGGATCGTGATAAATACCTTAAAAAAGAGCGGGGAGATATGAGTGCACCTTCTCTTCCAATCGGCCGGCTGATGAAGAGAGCTTTTCCTTGATTGATTACCCTTGCAAATAAATAAATAAACACCAACAAAGAAAATATGAATTAGAAACCAAAGGTGTGTAATATCAAATTCTTAATAAGAAATAATCATGAAGTATGAAACAAGACACACCTTGTTGGTGTTGGACTTTAAACCCATATGCAAAGGGCAAGGAAAAATATGATGATGTGAAGAAATGAGAGAGGTGTGCAAGTGTTGTACAATGGAGGATCTCAACGTGGTTGAGATAAAGAAAATAAATAGAAGAGGAGATTATTATGATGCATGAACTGAATAAAATACATGAAAGCAATAAAAGAGATAAACGGAGAGATAGGCTTATTGGTCTCCAAGGAAGGGCTTCAAAAATCAATATTCTTCAAAGGAAGAAGCTCCAAAGTGGTGTGGCATTGAAGTGCATAGGAGGCTTCCTCTCCTTGAGCCTTTAGTCCAGCAGCACCTCCCCTTGATCAATAGAACCAGCCTTATGAATAAGGGAGAGGGGGGTCCTACCCGTTCATGGGTTGAACCTTTATGGCATGGCGAGATTGGGTCCAGACTCGAACCACACAGTCGTCTGACGAAGTCAGATTGAAAGCACCATGGGCTCCGCGGAGCCCGAATAAATCGTCACCTCGGTGACTGGCATGCCCACGCACGCAACAAATCGGGAAAACATCATTCCCAACAATCAAAAAAAAATTTTCCCCCGTCGGAAAGTGCGTCCACAACCGGTTAACAAGCTAAAATTCCCACCATTTAACCCTTGCTACCGCTGTCTAAGCCTTTCATCTTCCCACCATTTAACTACCTATCTCCCTCTTCCATGTCCTTCAAGTGGCACCCCATAGGCCCACCGCTCTCACCCTCTCCTTCGCTGCCTCCATATCTGGTGGCGGGGTCAGCGCTCAGAAACGGTGGCTCTTGTGCACCCATAACCAGTGGCGTCTGGGATGCCTTAACCAGTGACATACCTGGATGCATATCCGGTGGCCCTCTAAAGTGCGCTATACGGTGGCCTCCATCCTCCTATAATTGGTGGCCCCATTTGAGCCATAACCGGTGGCTTTTCCCCCATCGACTAACCTCCATTTCTTCCTACCATTTAACCTCTTTCATCCGCCACCGGTTATCATCATCCCTCTTTCCCCCCGTTTATACCCTTCTCAGATGCCACTGTTTAAACACACATCCCACCGTTTAAGCCCGAGTGTCTCTCTCTCCCGTGCGTCTCTCTCTCCCAAGCGACTCACTCCCGAGCGTCTCTCTCTCTAGAGCTTCTCTCTCCCCTCTCTGCACCTGCAACATCAATAGGAGAAGCTTCAGTCAACTTCACCGGTAGACAGCAGCAACACCATAACTTCACCGATAGACAGCAACAGCGCCATAACCGGCGGGGAGCATGTATATCCGATGGCCCTCCAAACATGTATATCTGGTGGCCATTCAAACATGCATATTCGGTAGCCCCTTTGTGACGACCCAGGATCCGAGTACCAGAAAGAAATCGGCGTAACTTGAATCTCAGTCCGCCGCCCATGAGCCTGAAGACTCGGAAGGGCAAAAGGATAGGTGTGGTGCACATAGAAATAAGAAATAAAGTAGGACAACAGATATAATAACAGAAATAAATAACTAACTACAACAGAGTCCAGTCCGCAGGCATCGGTTTCGTTTTGTTAGGCGTGATGCCGCTACTGGCCGAGCATTTTGTGTCACCTTCACGGGAGACGATCGATGCCAGCTAAAAAGCATCTGATCGAATACGTTCCCGAACCGGCAGGCGTCCGAACCGCGTTTGTCGGGTGGTCAGCGATCGGCGCGTTGTTGTTGCTCGCAGTCTCGATCGGCGTCCTCTTTGGGATCTATCGCGCGGCTGTGCCACCAATCCCGACGCCATCAATCCAGAAGTTCCCTCAGCCGCAAGTCAACACCGGGGAGCGTGAAGAGATGCATCGGCTCCGCGACGCTCAAAACAAGAAACTCGGAACCTGGCAATGGTCTGACAGCGCGCATTCACTGGTTCAGATTCCCATCGCTCGCGCAATGCAACTGCTGGTGAAGAAAGGCGCTCACGCCTACGACCCGCTGGTGTCGGGGCAGTCGGCGCTGTCGCCGCCGACGGCGGCGGCCGAACGCGCCACGATTCAGGACACACCTGCCGGCCCGAACAATCCGCAACCGGAAGCAAGCAAATGAGGTGGCTCGCAACGATCATCTGCGCTTCCGTCGGGTTGACGGTGACTGCATCGATACCGTCAGCCACGGCGGGCATTGTCGCCTCCGAGATTGCGCGCGTTCAGGCTGGTCCGGCCGCGAACGCAGCCCTGCCGCTCGATCTCCGTTTCACCGGAGATACGGGCCGACCCATCACGCTGCGCGAGGCCATCGATCATCGGCCTGCCGTCGTTATTTTCGTCGACTATACCTGTCGTACCCTCTGCGGCCCGATCCTGGAATTCGCGGCCGCTGGCCTTGCGAAGACCGGTCTTCGGCCAGGCAGCGACTACCGCCTGATCGCGATCGGGATCGATCCGAGGGACCGACTGGAAGATGCGCGCGCAATGCGGGCGCGGCACATCGACCGCACAAGCGCAATTGATCGATCGGCGATTTTCCTGACCGGCGGGCAAGCCGAAGTCCGCAACGTCACGCAAGCGGCTGGCTTCCAATACGCCTATGACGCCGAACACGACCAATATGCGCACCCCGCGGCGGTCTATGTCGTCGACGGCGAGGGGACGATCCGCCGGGTTCTGTCGCCGCTCGGACTGGACGGCGCAGATCTCCTTCCTCTGGCGATCACACTTCCTTTTTAGCATCTCATGCTTAGTGTTTTTAGTCCCTTCTTCTTTATCTTTTATTTCCGCTTTTGATGTCATCCATAAGTGAGTGACACGGTTCGCAAGGAGGAAGTGGCCTCTTTTGACCCATCCAAGGGCCCAGCCTATGTGGGCTTCTAGACCAGCCCAAATGTACTTCCAAGCTAGGGTGGCCATCCTCTTAATTGTTCCTAGTGAGCCTTATGCAAGCCAATGGCCCAAATACCTAGACTTATGACCACACATGACCCTTATGGCCTACTAATGGCCTACAAAAGAACCCAAATGACTCATGAACAATGTCCAAACTCAAGAAATCAATCTCCATGCTCTGATGTCCCCATCAATTCTCCCTAGGTGCAAGGAACTCGACCCCGTTGAGTAAAGGGGTCCTATGTCACATCGAAACCTTTGGAGCGTTGTCTGTTGAACGGGTGCAGGGTGCCCTCTCCTTGCACTAAGCTGTGCGGGTAGGCTCCACTCCTGGTGGTGGACACCTGCTCATCCAGTATATGTGCAATCTACATACGCTGCTTTAGACTTGGCACTAGAGGTGGATGCTTAAGTGTGGTGTCACTCAAAGGAGATGGAGGGAAGGCTCAATAGACTCACTCGATATCACCGCTGGGTCCCAAGAGGCTCCCAGATCCATGACATCGAGAGGAGTGTCGACACCCATGATATTCGATGGATCACTAATAGAAGCAATTGTCCCAACATGGCTCAGCATGCTAGAGGGATCAACACTGGTGGAATGTTTCATGACATGTTTGCCCTTTGAGAACTCAAGTGGTCATCGGTGCATATTGGTTGTCTCCTTATAATGCATATTGCTGACCTCAATGTAATGCAAGCCCCTAGACTACTTAATGATAGACTTAGCAGACTCTAATACACATGTATGCAAGGGTGGTCCACGACATCCAAGCGTGGACCTTGACAACATTGGGAGGACCTGCACATTTAAATTTCATCCTATGCACAGGCTTCCTATCAAGTTTAATGGACTTTGGAGGACCAGGTGATGGGAATCGACATCGGACACTAACATTTTATTTTTACATTTGTATGCATTTGGTTTGCATTTATACCCTTGGGGGCGGTTTCCAACGACTTGAAGTTGGTCAGGCCGGTCTTGCCGTTTACACGCTCCGCAATGGCGAACCGGGCGTCTGGTGGCAGCACCTCGATGCACTCCCGGATCACCGATGCGCGTTCTTCGTCGGTCATGCTCATGCTCCTGGGGGATGGTTGGGGAGGGTGGAGAGGCGGCGATACAGGCGCCGGAAATCCTCTTCCTCACGGAGAAGGTCGTTGGCGCGCTTGAGGCCGCCGAACACCGTCGCATGGTCACGGCGCATCATCCGCCCGATCTCGTTCAAGGTGCGCCCACGATCGCGCAGAAGCTTCATCGCCAGCCAGCGTGGCCGGCAGAGCGTCAACCTGCGGCAGGGCGCAAGCATGTCGCTCCGGGTGATGTTGTGGGCGCCGGCCACCATGTCGATCACGTCGGTCATTGGGTCATCCCCAGTATCTCCGCATCGGGGAACAGTGCCTTGACCGACCGCAGCGCCGTCATGCCGGCGAACAGGGATGCAACCTCGTCCGGCGTCACGAAGATGACCGTGTGCCCGTCCTTCACCTGCTGCCGGGCCGCGCTGCCCTTGTGGTGGCCGATGATGACCGTCGTGAACGTGTCGAGGTTCTGGCCTATCATGTAGCTGTCGTCAGGCTGGGGCGGCTTCTCCATGCGTTGCACCGCTGCCCGCCAGCCACGCACCATCGCCTCGCTCTGCGTCCGCACCTCCTCATCGGTGCCAGCGATCAGCGCATGGCTGTAGAGCATGTCCTGCTCCACCAGCAGGTCATGCAATTTCCGATCGAGCCGCTTTAGCGTCGAGAGATGCCAGCGCGAGCGGAACGCCTGCTCAGCCGGAGCGACGAGGGCGAGGGCCGTGCTGACGACGCTTTCTTTGGGAGGACTACGCATCGCGTATCATCCCGACGAAGTGACGGCGCTGAGCAGCGCTCATCGCGTTCCACGGCCACTCGTTGAATCTGGGCCAGACGCCTTCATAGCCGGTGTTGTAAGATTCGCACTTCCAACGCCCGATTCCCTGACACCAACGAGCGCCCCTCGGAGGCCGCAGCGACGACCGAATAGGGTGGCTTTCCAGCGACGCCCCTATTCCTTCACATATAGCCCTATATATATTCTGCTGTTTTTCCGCAGAAGGTACGATGAACCACGTGACAGGACTTCAGAACATCTTCTCACCTTGGATCACGTGCCCCTCATCAGCTTTACTTAAGTCCCACGTGCGGTCAGCCTTCATGTAACCCTGGTGTTCGAACGAGGATCTAGGTTATCAAAACAAAAAGAGTATTGGTTATAAAGCACATGTTAAGCTTGAGCACAATTTCAGTCTTAAGGGTTTTAATCAGATTTAGCCATGTCAAGAACAGACATATTTTTGTAGATGCATCAATGCATAAGTGAGATGCATTAGTCTGTAAAATTAACCCATGCAATATGTCTGAATAGAAACATCGACCTCTAATTGTAACACAGGTAGACCGCAATGAATGTGCATCGACCTGTTTTTATAGTAAGTACCCAAGGTGCATCGACCTTGATAGAGATGACTTCTATTGCACTAACCTAATACACTAAAGGCTAACATACTAGCATCGATCTTCCAAAGCATGCATCGACCTTGGCTGCAGTTGCTAGGTCGCTAGCATTGACCTTATAGCGCGAGTTGTAAGCAAGGTGCATGAGGTGCATCGACCTGATAGTGTGTACCATATGGAATGTGCATCGACCTGACTATGCATTCTATGTACAAAGTGAATCGACCTTTTAGATGAATAATGTATATGTGCATCGACCTTCTAGTCTCAGTGACATATGTGCATCGACCTTCTTGGTCTGTAACACATATGTGTATCGACCTTTTAGAGTCAGCGACATATGTACATCGACCTTCTAGTTCAGAGAAATGGAGGATGCATCGACCTTATAACTCAACAGATATGCATATACACTGACCTTCTAGGCTAGGTGTTGACATGTGCTCTGACCTGCCTATCTCAATGTATGAATGTGCATCGACCTTTCAGTGCACCAGAATGAACATGCATATACCTATAAATGACTAGAGACTCAATCTGACTTAAGAGATACTACAAGATATTAAATGACTGTTGCTACGTCAAAGCACAAGTTGTTGCCAATATCAAAACATCTCACCAAATCCAGAGGAGACACAACATTCTCCCCCTTTTTGATGATGGCAACACTTCTATACTTTTGATGGCAACAAATGTAGTAGCAAACAGTCAGAGACTCTATCCCTTGCCTAGGCGCGCCTCAGACTACCTAGGCTGCCGTTGTCTATCCCCGCCACCACCAGCACAGTTGGTCTCCTTCGCCGAGCCTACCACCACTGTTACCCACTCCTGCGTCCACCACCGCCGCAAACGGCCTCCTTGCTAGCGGCCTCCACCACAGTGGCCGCCATCCTCGCAGGCCCCCACCCCGCGAACCCATCGCACTGGAGGAAGCCACCACCGCGCCTTCCCTCGTCATCTTCCCCTGTCCCGTGCTACTCCACTGCCGCGGCTGCCCTCCTCTACAAGAAACGCGACCCGCCACCACTACAACAGCGGCATCCTCCCCTGCATCCCGGCGGTCACCATCTTCCTCACTACCGGCAACAGCGATGGTGGTACCAGCCGCCTTCCTTTGCCCCCCAATTGTCGGCAATGATTCTGCACGGCCGCCACTCTGCAACCGCCGACTGCCTACATCGCCGCACCCTTGCTCGTCCGCCTGTTGTTCCCCTTGTCGCCGACTTCTTCTCTTCCACCCGCCACCATCGCCGGCCCGCGTCCACCGTCGCCACCGCCAACTGCGACCAGAGGACGGCCGCTCTGTACACCCACGTTCCAACACCGCAGCTCCTCCCTCCTCCTGTAGTGTTGGGCACTGCACAGTCATGCCCGGCGACGTTACCGCCGGACCCCCATCCCGCCACGGTCGTCAGCCACTGCTGGCCTCCCTGCGGCCATCATCGTCGCCGCCTGTGCACTGCTCAGGCCTCACCAGCGCGGCTGCCAGTCGCCCTCCCCATTGGTGCCAGCGGCATTCGACGCTGCCCTCCCAGCCGTCATGACAACCACGCCAGTGGCCTCCTGCCTCCCCTTTCTCACGGTTTATGTGGATTCAATTTGAGCCTTGCTCTTCAGCGAGAAGGTTAGTGTGGGAAGCTCGCTCATTTGATTTGCTTATTTAGTATCTATGCCATATTTGCCGCCGTGAGCGAGTTAGGATGCCTAGCCCGTTATTTTATTTTGCTGCCGGTTTACGAGTTTGTGAGCATTTTCCAATCCCGGAGTGCGCCGATTCGGGTACGTTGAATGTGCGTGATTGATACCCTAGGCTAAGGTAGTCCTATCTACCATTCGGTTCGGCGTTTCTCATTGCGAGGGACGGTTTCTTAGGCGTAGTTACTGTTATTTCGCGTAATTTGTCTATTGGCGTTCGAGTAAACGCCGGTCTATTTGTCAATCTACTGTAGTGAGTTTGCTGATCTCATTAGTCGCCTAGTCGGATTCGTTTAGGTACACCATCCTGCATCACATGGTGTTGACACCAGAGTGGACCGAATCAGATCTCAGGTTCGGTTGGTCTGGTTCAACTGGTTTTGCAGTTGAATTGTCTGCTTTCATATTAAAATAATGGAAAAAAGTAAAATCAGCTTTGAACTAGCCTAAAGTGGGTCTTCACCAGAATGGCAACACAGTTCCCTGGTCACTTGTTATGGGAAGAGATTTGAAAGATACAGAAATGGATGGGTGTTAGATGGTTTTGCAGTGTTATCTGCAATTGTTATCTCAGACTTGTATCACAGGGAAAAGGATTCATTCAAGTGGGATAGCAGCATTGAAAGTTTTTCTGTGAAAGTTGCCTATGCCCTGCTTGAAGACTCCCCCCCCTTTAAGAGTCGGGGCATTTATGTCCCCGCCTCTTTAAGAGTCAGGGCATTTATGTGGCTTGTTTCCCATGAATGGCTAGTATAATAAAAAAAGAGTGCAGTGATATAATGGAATTAGATGCTCCATGTGTGGTGGGCATGAGGAAGATGTTGATCATTTACTCATTACTTTTGAGATCAGCAAAGATGTGTAGAAAATCTTCGCTAACATATTCAGTTTTCTATGCAATTTGTTTGTAGCAACAAAGAGAGACAAGAGAGGATGCAGAAACCCTAGGTGGAGGCTTACGATTGTTTTAGATTCACAAACTCACACTCCGTAGTCTCCTGCTTCCTCTTTTATTGACTTGGGTAAGTGACAAATTGTACATAAGACCCTAGTTATTATAACTCTAACTAGGGGGCATAGGGGAGATAACAAATAGGTATTGTACATAACAATATTTTACAGAACTACCTCTGTTGGGCTATTTACTCTCTCCACCCCCCTTAAGTTGAGCATAAATATTCAACATCTTCAGCTTGCCCAGTATAAACATAAAGGCTTCTTTTGGGATGCCTTTAGTGAACACATCAGTGAGTTGTTGCTTGGAACGAACATAAAGTAGACACAATTCACCAGAGTTCATCTTTTCTCGAATGAAGTGTCTATCTATCTCAATGTGTTTGGTCCAATCATGTTGAACTGAGTTACCTGCTATGCTTATTGCACTGTCGTTGTCACAATACAACTTCATTGGAAGTTTAGACCTTACTTCAATATCCTTCATCAGAATTTCTAGCCATAACAACTTGGTAACATCTTGAGCCATGGCTCAGTTCTGTCTCTATACTAGACCGGGCACAGGCAGACTATTTCTAACTCCTTTGGGTGACAAGATTCCCACCAAGAAAAGTACAAAAACCTATAGTGGACCTCCCATCATCCTAACAACCAGCCCAATCAGTATCAACATAGGTTTCAAGTTTCAGAACATCAGTCTTAGTGAATAGTCAACCCGTATTAGGGCATGGCTTGATAGACCTTAAAATTCCATCAACAGCCCCCAAATGACCAGTGCAAGGGGCATGCATGAACTGGCTCACAACATTAACAACATAGGTGATATCAGGTCTGGTAAGGGATCGATATAACAGGTTACCAACTAACCTTTGATACCTTCTCTTCTTAGCTTCAGAGAGGAGATCACCGCTTTCCAGTTTCAACCTAAGGTTGAATTCAATAGGAGTGTCTACTACCTTGCAACCAACTTTCCCTGTTTCTGGCAGCAAGTCTAGTGCATACTTACATTGGCAAATGTGGGAAACTTTAGTGTGGGAAAAGCTTGGGGGGGGGGCCCGGGGGGGGGAAACGACCCAAGGGAAGAAAAGGCAGATGGAAACTGGCACCAAAATGGAAACCACACAAACCGGTAATGAGAGCAAACCAATGCAAACGACGAAGAGTGACCAACACGAGGAGGGAAGAAAACACAGATTGAAATGTGTGCCAAAATGAACCACACAAACCAGGACTAAGAGCGAACCAATGCAAACAAGGAACAAGCGAACTGGGTCAAGCGAACTGGGTGTCGAACGACTACAAAACCCACAACCTGCTTCTGTATTATGTTATAGATGAAGGAGGTAGCATATATTCTGTTTATGGCTGTTGAATCATGAAATGGGATGTGATGGTATTTTGAACAATATTGCCCTTTCATTTCATGAGCTAGTGGTCTGTCCTCATTGGTTCATTCATTATGCATTTCAGTATGCCGCATGAGCCAGTGATCTTCCCTCATGAGCTTGTTTATAGCTCGTTCCAGTATACCACATGAGCCAGTGGTCTTTCCTCATGGGTCTATTCATTATTTATGCAGTGTGCCGCATGAGCCAGTGGTCTTCCTCATGGACTCGTTTCAGTGTACCGCATGAGCCAGTGGTCTTCCTCATGGGTTATCATTAGTTTAGGACTTCCATCCTACTAGACAATAACAAATATGTGGCCGAAGGCCCAATATTCACTAGACGTTATTTAGTAGCCAAGTTTAACAGAAAATCAAATCAGGGAGTGTAGCAATCTGGGTAAATTGGCATCCACTCTGAATATCGTGAATTTCAAAATACGTGTCGACTATATGGACGGTAATTTCAAGAAATGGTGATGACTATCCCAGACGCCAAATTCGGGGCAGTGTCTAGGTTCTCACAGAAAACCATCAGGGTGTTCTATGATGGCTAGGGCGCCATGTTTCTACAGAGTGACATGATAAATAAAGTTCTCAGGATTTTGAGGGTACAACCTGCTCGGCCGACTTGAGGGATTCTAAGGCTAGCAGAGACTTACGGAAACCTTAGAGAAAGAAATTCTAATCCGGTGGAAGGAATATCCGGTGAAGGGTCAATCAATCTCCATGAAATATGGTGTATCATGTAAGAAACAATAAAACAGGGACTATGTCTTGGCCTTGAGACCATAGTGCCAAGCGACCCGCGATATGGGTCAAAACCGTGAGAAAATAGCAAGACAAAAAATTCGCGTCCGTATGAGAGGATGTTAATTCTAGAATCCGCATCTCTATGCAAAGACACCAATTCTAGGATTAACCAAATTAACATAAAGTTATTTCAAATTAGCATTCCTATTAAGCTACGCTAGTTCCTTAGTACGCGTCTATGATAAAGATGCGAGTTTAATTTATTAATCAAGACAAATGACATCAGATAATTAAAAAAATGTATTAGCAACAAGGCGTATAGAATTGGTATACGTCCTGACAATGGACGTCAATTAATGAAGTTATATGAAAAATAATGTATCCACACCTAAATAGTTTGATAATACTCCCACCGCAATACGACTCCAGTGTTCATCATATCCCATGATTTATAGGATATTTTTGACAATTAGCCGAGGGGGCTAGAGTCGAGCCCTTGGACACAATTAGTGGTCGAACTGCATCTTCACATTATAAATCAAGCTATTTCCACGAGTATAACAATAAGGTATAGCCAATAATGTAACAAGTTTAATAATAAGCTCATGATAACAAAATCAAGGTAAGATCAGAACCAAATATGAGACATGAGAGTTTAAAGAATGATTTAAGACAAGGTCACGCTATGGAAGGAATTCGGTAGCATAACGGTACATTCTTTTCTTTCCATAAGTTATTAATAGCTTATTGGCAGTGTGTTAGGTTTCAGACAATTAATAGACCATTTAGGAACTTGGAAAACAAACCTAGGGGTCAAACCTCGGGTTAAACAGGGTTCGGAAATAAGTAGTCATTTCCTGGACTATTTTTGGACATGTGCGGTCAAGACTGGGCCGCTATTGTGGATTGATGGTCAGAACATGACCGTTTATAGATAGAAGCGGTCATGCTAGGACCGTTTCTACGCAGAGGGTGTCATTTTGGGACCGTTTCTAGACAGTTGACGCCAGAACAAGAAATAGGGTCAACATAATAGAACTTCTGGGCAGACATGGTCACGGGTTGGCCGCTACTGGACAGTAGCGGTCTCCTAACGATAGCTTCTAGCCAGGACTTAGAAAAACACCGGTAGTGTAAGTGCTTTCTAGACAATTAGATTTTGAGGGTACAACTAGCTTGACGTCCTAGTAGGAATCCCTGGCTCACAGAGACTTGCAGAGGCCTTGAAACAAGATCACCTGGTTCAGTAGAAGGAATATCTAACGAAGAGGATCACAAGTCCAAGAAGTGTGCCTATAAGTGTAAAGTGTAACTAATGGCCACGCACCGGGGTACGCACCATGTACTTAAGAAAGACTTGGAGATGAGAGTGAGGCCATGAAACGACGATCAATCATCAATGAAAACAAGTGTCATAAACCATAACTTCAATACAAGATTATAAAGGGTTTTGGCATGAAATTAACATAGTTTAAAATAAGTTCCTAAAACATGTAAGCCATTAAATCTAGCATGATAGATGCACAACATAACCATTAGAACATATTTCACCAATTCCTGCCTTCCTGCTATTGATAGCAACCGATTTTTCACCGGCCGCACGAAATGCCACGGATTATGCTTTGCGGCTGGCGGAGCCCTTCGATGCCGCCGTCGTGCTGATGAGCGCTTATGAACGAGAGCCGCTCCTGGTAACGGAAACCCCTTTGATGCTCAACAGTAAAATTGCAAAGGACCTGGCACAGCGTCAGCTCGAGCAGGAAGTGGACAACCTGATGACCGAAAGGCCAAAAGCGATCGACATCCTGGTGTGGAAAGGGTCGGCCAGCCGTGCTATCGTTGAAGCCGCCGAGCATAGCGGCGCCGACCTGATCGTGGTAGGGATGGTGGGGGAAGATAAAGAGATGAGGAAGATCTTTGGCAGTACCGCCACGGGTCTGGCCCGCAAGACACGGGTTCCGCTGCTGGTGGTCCCGGAAAGGGCACGTTTTGAAAAACCCACCGGGATCGCCCTGGCGGAAGACGTGAGGCAGGAAAAAGATCAGGGGACACCGGCGCCCGTCATGGAGCTGCTCGAAAAATTCCATGCGACGCTATACCTGGTCAGGGTCTTCAATCGCGAAGCCGGCGAGATCATCGAGGTTCTGCATACGAACGCCAATCGCCGACGCAGGATCGGGGCCTTTACGCCTTTGGGGGAGATGTCCCTGGACAAGAACATCGCCAGGGCGTTGGAAAACGTAGTCGAGACCCAGCCCATAAGCATCCTCGTTCTGCGGCCCGAGCCCAAATCGTTGCTTGACGAGCGGCTTTATGGCAGCACCACCCGCGAGATGCTTTTCGATTCTTCCATTCCGCTGCTTATCCTGCCGCCAATCCATCACGAATAAAATACCTGCTATGTTCCCGATAATCACGCTCACCTTCAACCCGTGTATCGACAAAAGCTTTTCCGTGGACAAGCTGCTTCCCGATATCAAGCTTGCGGCTAGCGCGCCCCTGCGCGAACCTGGCGGCGGCGGCATCAATGTCGCCCGCGCTATCCGCAAGCTGGGGGGTAAGGCCAAAGCGGTATTCCCTGCGGGCGGGCCTTTCGGCGAGATGCTTTTTGCGTTGCTGGCCCTGGAAAAGGTTCCCGTAAAACCGGTGAAGATCGCGGGGGAGACGCGTGCAGAACATGACAAGACTGAAAACAGAATGAAAGTGTAAAAATGATGGAGAAAAATATGCATGAAGATGACAGCATAACGACCCCAGAATGGTGGAAAACAAAGATTATACTTCCCTTAAGAGCTTGGAGTTGGAAGGAAGGATTAGGAGTGCACCATGGCCTCGCTCCGGCGACGCAAACGTGCCCCCGTCGCAAGAAATCTTGGTTTCAGAAAAGTGCAGAACAGAGTGGTGAAATCTCAAAAGTTGGGACTTGAAAAAGGGGGAAAAGATGTGAGAAACAAGGCACATATATAATCCAAACAAATCTAATACTACCCTATTAAAGATGGAGTGGAAGGAGGATGAATAAGATGAAGCATGACTCCGCCCCAGCTTGATGAACATGGCCCCCTTGTAAAGTTGTAGCAGAAAACCAGCAAACTGTAATGATTTGCCAAAAGTATGGGCAAAGTTGAGAGGGCAAACGTTGATGCAATTTAGTAAATAAGAAATCAAAATTAAGTTAATACTTCCCTCTTTAGTCAAGGGTCAAAGGGGGATGAAGGCAGTTCGGCATGGCTTCACCGTTGCCTTGGAAACGTGTCCCCATCCCACAGTCTGCACCGGGCTATGTTTATATAGAAACTACAGAAAACCTAGTACTTTTCACCACGATTTTAAGAGATAGAGTCCACCAAAAGCTGATATCTATGGATCAAT
Organism: Amorphophallus titanum; assembly: GCA_024336825.1. Taxonomy (NCBI): domain Eukaryota; kingdom Viridiplantae; phylum Streptophyta; class Magnoliopsida; order Alismatales; family Araceae; genus Amorphophallus; species Amorphophallus titanum. Next base: position 4,992,604 of record JANBPO010006887.1, on the reverse strand, counting down.
ATTGTGATAATACAAAGAATAAGAGGTAGGAAAAAGTGGGACTCAATTTGGATGAAAGATCTGGAAGATATGGCTTCTGGAAGGAGGGCCTGGAGCCTAATTTGACAGAGTTTGACTTGGACTGGGACTGCATAAACCCAGAAGTTTCATCCACATTTCCAAGTAAAATACTCCACCAAAATTCAGGTTCTATAGTCCAAACTCCAGATAATATAAAGGGGAAGAGATAGAAACAAACGGGACTCGATTTGATGAAAAATTCTAGAAGATATGGTCCTTATAAGGAGGCCCCGGAGCCAAAAATGCCCCGAAACAGAGTCCAGAACACTTGGGACTCTCAAGGCAGAAGAGGGGAAGAGATGGTCAACTATCGAGTGGACTCACTCGCGTAGCGCACACTAGTGCCCGTAGGTAACTCGGCGATGGTGGACATGCAAGTTTTTCAACTTTGAATAAAATATTCAAATTTTGATCTATTTCATGTTATCCTAGATAGATTTATATGTTCCCACGTCACTCTTTTGAATAGTAAACATTAGACGATCAGTAAATAAAAAAATAACATGGAACATTGTGCAGGCCATTTTTTTCATTATCTAGCGATTAAGCATTTAAAAGAGTATTTATAAGATTTACAAATAAAAAGTATGTAATATGAAAGAAATCGCAATAGTGAACTTGCATGTCTTATTGCATATATATTACATAATTGAATGCTTCGCATAAGATGAGTTACGGATATTTAGATCAAAGTACTCAGACATTATTAAAAGAAACAGACACTAGAATATGCTTATACAATTTTAAACCTATGTGGGTGAAATTTCACACCTTTGAGATTAATAATAAAAGTACACAGCCGCAAGGAGTGATAAAAAACTTCCTAAAAATATTTATTTTGAAGAAATCAAACAAATGGCAACTGTATTACAAAGACAAGTCAGCCACAGCTTGAACAGGAGATCAATCATCCCAGAGCAAGTACATTAGTTAAGACGAGGCTCGCTCTTCCTTAGTTCGATGACTCGGGCCCTTCTTGAAGCTAAATCACTCTGAAGAGCAGCAAAGTCCTTAGATAAAGCATTTGCCTTGGCCTGTGCCTGAAGCCCTTCGGCTTTGTCTTTTTGGGAAGCGGAAGACAGTTCTCGGGCCTTCGACATCAATGCCTGTGCTTTAAGCTTTAACTTTTCTGCTTCGAGCTCTAACGCTTCAGCTTTGGCCAACTTCTCTTGGCCACGAGCGCGGATGCTCTCTAATTGGCACCCCTTTTTAACTAAGGCCGCATCTAATTCAAAGATCTTCTCCTCCTGCTAAATAATCACCAGCATCTTCTTCCTCCATTCTTGGATGGCATGTAGACGTGTGAATTGGCTCTAGAGGGCAGACAACGTGGGCATCCATGTCTCCTTGGGGAGACCAAATCTATGGTAGCTCTAGGTATACCCTTCCAAGCTACTTCTCATGGCCTCTATTGAGAGGAGGGGATCCAAGCAGATCAATATTTGAAGATTTTGAACAAGCAGGAGAGCCTAAATATTGATTGGCTTGATGCGCCGCACTACGTGCGGCCAGGGTTAGACCGCTCGTGTTCTCCACGTTATGAAGTTAGAGCGGCCTAAAATAGGCTGCATGTTCTTTGTGCGGCATCCTAGCGACCGCCTTACCTAGGTCAGTTTTGAGGTTGGTGCGGCCACTCTGGGGCCACAGGTCATTTGTGCGGCCTTATGTAGGCCGCATGTTCTTTGTGCAGCACCCTAGAAACCGCCTTACCTAGGTTAGTTTTGAGCTTGGTGCAGCCACTCCGGGGCCACAGGTCATTTGTGCGGCCTTATGTAGGCCGCATGTTCTTTGTGCGGCACCCTATTGACCGCCTTTCCTACGTCGGTTATTGAAGTTGGTGCGGCTACTCCTGGGCCGTAGGTAGTTTGTGCGGCCTTATGTAGGCCACATGTTATATGTCATGCAGGCGATCGATGACCACACAACCATCGTCATCCCCGATGATGGTGACGGCCCTCCCACCGACGGAAGCCCTTCGTAGGCCCCTAAACTGGTCCCTTAACAATCAAAAAACCCTGTCCCCCCTAAAAAACTAAGCATGCATGGATTGAAAGTGGCAATGGGGGTGGTTTGAACACCTACCTCGGGGTCTGGTGCAACCCTCCCCGTCGTCGCCGGCTCACCGGTGGGCTCCTCCGGCACCATCTCTTTGGCCTCTTCCTCCGCAGCTTCCTCCTCCGCGACGGTGGGTGGCACGGCCGCCACCTCCTCCTCCACGATGGCGGGCGACACGGTCAGCGCTCCCTCCTCCGTGGGCGACAGTGGCGGGTCGTGTTCCCCGGTCGACGGCAATGGCCGGCGGGCTTGGGCCTTGGTTCTCATCGAGAAAGGGAGAAGAGAGGGGGAGAGTGGGAGAGAATGAAAGGGAGAAGAGAAGAGGCTCGGCTAAGGTTTGGGTGGCACCCTTCACTCGCCCTCCTCCTCTGCCGATTACGGTGGGGAGGAGGGAGACGAAGAGTTGTTTTTCTTTAAACCCCACAGGGTTGTGCGGTCTCACGATAGACCACCCTTCGTTGGGCGGCCATCCAGGGACCGCACATTAGCTAATACCACCTTCAAATTGTTCTGCCATGATGCGGCTCGTATAGGACCGCCCTTGGGTATGAGTGGCTCAGAATAGGCCGCCCTGCTCGGACGTAAGGGAGATGCGGGGAACGTGCCCATAGGGAGTGGCAAAACCCAACAATTAGAAGTGAGCGTCCGAAGACGGCAACACCTTAGGCAGACCTCGAGAAACTTGAAGGGAGCAGTGAAGGGGGAGCTACAAGACTAGCTGCGGACACTGGGGTTAAGGAGCAAGGGCTGGTGTGCCGGCCAAGAGACCCAAAGGTGTACCGGGCTAGGCTGGTTGGGGGAGTTGGGTTGTACCGGCGAAGGGTTGCGCCGGTGAAAGGCCCTAAGGCGTGGAGGGTGCACCGGCCAAGGGCCATGCCGGTGAAAGAGCTGAGGGGCATGAGGCGTACCGGGCAAGGAATCAGGGAGGGGCTGTACCGGCGAGTGGGAAAATCGAGGGTGTGCCGCTGAAGAGGGGGTTCAAGGTGTGCCGGCCAAGGAGCACAAGTGCTGGGGAGGCTGGGCAGGCTTGCCGGGCTAGGAAGACCAATAGTGTGCCGGGCAAGGTTAGAAGGAGTGTGTCGGCCAGGGAGGTTGTACCGGTGATGGAGTGGAGTAGCTGAGGGCGCGTCGGCCAAGGGTTGTGCCAACGAAGGAGGGCCAAGGCGCGTCATTGAGGGAAGAAGCCAAAGGTGTACCGCTGAGGGGAGTACACCGACGAGGGTTAGCTCGGGGCATGATGGCCAAAAGCTGGCTAAGTGGGATGAGCTAAGATGAGTGGATAGAGGCCATGAGGTCTCTGATCTTGGCCTAGCTGGAGGAAAAGTCTCAGTGAGGGAACAGAGGTGGGAACTGGGTATTCAAAGAGGTTGGGGAGGCACGGCAGGGTGAAGGTAAATAAGCCCCCACCCAAGGTGGAGGGACCACTGGCTGGGAAGACGAAAACATTGCCGGGGAAACGGGGAGAAACCATGAAACACCCGCACGAATCTAATGAACGGAGGCAGCAAAGGAAATCAAGGGGCCCAGGCTTTCATCCATGAAGAACGTGGAGTGGGAGTTACAACATAGGAGGAAATACAAAGAAGAAGAGAAGGAAGGGGCTGGGGTTGAACAGGGGCAATGGTGCCCTGCTCTTCCCCGCCCTCTTGGCTACCTCTCTCTCTCTCTCTCTCTCTCTCTCTCTCTCTCTCTCTCTCTCTCTCTCGGACCGAGGGCCCACGGCACTAGCTAAAGCCGTTTAACGGGTATACCCCTCCACCACTCCCAGGTGGGTCGACCTTCTGCAAAGTCTAGGGCTACGTCTAGTGGTTCCATCACTTAGAAAGTCCAAGCACTCCATCGAGATTGTAGGAGTAAGCCAATAACCATAAAATAGGACATTTATAATATAGACGAAATGATGAATATGTAACTCAAGCATTTCCCAAGTAGCAGAGAATAACGGACTGGGTTGGGGGCATTAAACGAGTATAACGCACCTTCCTAGGGCCTTTATGCTCACCCGAACTCAGGAAAAACCTGAAGCTACAGACTATAACGCACTACCTCAGACCCGACATGCAATGCATGGTGCGCCTTGACCCATGTGTTATATTCCCCAGCAAACCTTCACAAAACACACTGGACATAACGCACTATCGCGGGTGTGCCATGTGACTATAACGCACCAGGAGTGGTCCATTAAAGACACCCGAACGCTAAAAGATCATAAAACTCCTTAGAAAATCACAGAGTATAATGCGCCTTGACTGAAGCGTCATACATTGCATGGTGGTCTGAGATCAGCCTGTCATGCTCCACATCCTACCGACCTATTTGAAACTTCGATAGCATAACGGCCCATGACCGGTGCGCCGTGCAATGCATAATGCGCCCCCATGGATCCGTTATGCGATCTGGAAAACGCGAAGGATGAGTTCATACCGAACTCCCCTCTGGTCAAGCCGGATCAGCACAAAATGAAAAGGAAAAAGGTAGAAGGAGTTAAATAGCTGAAATTCTATAACTACAGCATGTATCAAAACTCAAATCTACCACCCCTAAATAATTATCAAAGCATTTAAAGCCTAAAAACCCCAAAAAAATCCCTTGTACAGAAAATGAGGTAAATACCTATGGATGGGCATGCATGTACTACCAAAATATTCCTAGCGAAATAAGGAGTCCATCCCCCTATCTCGATCGGCTTCCTTCCTCACAAAAGTTCTATGTGGATGGAAGCAGTCAGCTACGCTTTTCCATGGAACAACTGTGGGGAGCGGCTCCTCAGTGGGGAATGGACACTGCTGGGCTTCCAGGAGGGCACTTTCAACTTAGCACAGATGCCTTAAGCTCTTTGCAAAGCTGTCCTCATTAACCGTGGCAAATACTGGAGCAGGTTCCTCAGAAGCTTCCTCCTTCAGGCCCCGTCGTCTGGCTAAATATGCTTCTGATTCCCTAGGATGCTGAGAATACAGTCGCTTCAAGTGGGTTTCATCGATGTCAAATATTGGTCCCAGCTGCTGGCTTAGAAATGCCCGCTCGGCCACGTCCCAAAATGCTCCTCGGCCATTCCGATAAAAATTGGTACGGACGTTCCACCATTTAATGTAGTCGGGAGTGACTCGGGGAACACGATTCGATATAGCCGGAACCCTGAAAGATGCGCCGTCATGGCGATGAAAGAAATCCCACCACAGGCGGCCGTCACTAGTAAGTACTGAGCCGTGCTTCACTCTGCTGTCCAGAGGAAACTGTGCAACTGATGTTGGAATGTGTTGGTCGTAGCCAAAATTTCTTTCGAAGTAGAACGGATAATAAGGTTCCAGATTAAGGAGGCCACCCTTCCGAAAGACCAAGACACTTGGCTAAATTGATAAAGCCCACCTGGCTAGCTCAGGCACCAAGAGGGACCGAGTAGCATTGGCTCCCGAACTGGGGTGAGTGTAAGTCTCTACCTCCTCCATCTTGCATTCACGCTGTGAGTTCACCAGCGGAGCAGAACTGGCAGCTAAGTTCCAAAAATGAATTGTCCCTGTTGCATCTACTGGGACCCGGGTCAGTTGACCCCTGAGCAAGCTGCTCTGACATAGGGCCGGGTTCAGCACTAGCAAACTCTATCATTCGGGGAAATAATATTTCTGCTTGAAGCATCCTTGGGGCCAACTCGGGAAAGAGACTGCATACCTAGGCATTAAAGAAATGAAATGGACCCATTGTCCTGAGCAAACGGGGGGTCCGATGTTTGTGCAGGTCCCCTAGAGACTTGTAAATTAAATAATGGGCGACTGGACACAGGGTGAGTCGCATCCCCCAAGCCATCTGGCAGGCTGGATAGATAGCTCCTGGTCTGATAATTGTTTCATCTCCCTGCAGGAGAGTAAAAGTGCATAACCAGAAGGTTAGATAAGTTGCACAATGTGTAATAGGGTCCACTCTAGCTGGGTTGGGTCCCTCTTTACCAGGATGATGAAGTGCAGCTGGCAACTCCGACTTGTACCTGGGCATTCTCACTTGTTTTCCTACACTAGGGCCCACTGAAGGGAAGTCTGAATACGTCAGAGGTCCGTTGAGAAAATATTGAATCCATTGTCCTACACAGACTTTCAGCCTGCTACTTTTCTCCCGGGTATGATAACCCTTCGAGGACCCCTTGTTGTATGCCAGGTAGATGGAGCGGTAGGCCTTCATCAGAAAACGATACGCAAAACCGAAGGAGTATCGGCCCTCGCCGTCAAATGCATCCTTCACTGAGTCCTCTAAACAAATCTCTTCATAGGGCTCACCGTCGATGGGCAGGCCTGAAAGCTGATACAAACTCCAGAGGTTGAGAGAAGTTGCGCCCTCCGATGTGTAAAATGTATTGAACTGAGGACAGAAAACCTCAAACATACCGCAGCATAGGCCCTTAGAGATCGGGTAGCGGAATCGCGATGCATACACACTGTGATATACCCCGGCTCTGACCAGCAACAGAGCATATTCTTTCAGCACAAATTCAGTGTATTCCACTGCTCCTACTCGGAATAGGTGTGCATCTGTCACTTTCATGTCTGCAAACCATCTGGCAGCCACCTGAAATTTAAAGTGGACAGCCAGGCAGTTCATGACAAATGGCTCGTCCCTGTAGCCCCACTTCATTGGCGCCAGAAATAGCCCGTAGCCAGGTGTCTCCCCTTTGACTCGGCCTGCTACGTTATCCCACCTGGCAAGAGTGAATTCAGGAGCTCGGGTCAGCATTTTCTTCTCAGGCTCCAATTTAGTTACACCGAGGACAGCATCCCAGTCCCGCTGCTCCCTCGGGAGATAAATGGGTTTGCCTCAGTAAACAGAACCCTTCAGGCTATCCCTCTCAGCTAGCATGGCTGCTTCCACCCCGCGGGCTACCCAGGGGTCCCTCATGCCACCCACTATGAAAGTCTGGATAAATGGCAGCAGATGGCGGTCTTTCAAAAAATCTGGATGATAGTCACCGCCCCTTCTAAAGCATGTCCCTTCTGCAGCTGAATATACCCGGACCGTTGATACCGTATCAGTCTCAGAGTCAGAAGATTTGTCAACACAGGACTTTAAGAGGAGTTGTGGACCTTCATGGGACATTTTCATGAAAGTGCTGAATACATCTACACAACTACAATTTACACAAGTTGTAGGGACGTTTCCACAATTACATAACTTTAAAAGAACTTTCTTGCAAACTCAAGGGTATTCTCATAATTTCTGATTAACTTCAAAAATTAGGTAGATTTTTCTCATAAAATTACATGAAAATTACATAGATGGAGACCCAGTTGCCTAAGTGTCGTTACAAGGGTGTTTTTGTAACATACTCTTGCTTAAGACACGAGAGGGTTAAGAAAGAAATCTTCAAGTGTTCCAAGAGTTGCTCTTGTGCTTGTCGTGCTTGTATTTTCGCATCTCTATCTCGTGGTTCCCCTCCCCTCTATTCTTTTTTAGTACCCCTTGGGATTTTTATAGGTATGGGATGAAGAAGGGGTCACATCGAACTGGTGTAGGTTCTTGGAGGCCCACTCGCACTCGATGGGGGGCATTTGGGGCCCATCCAAACCAGGTGGGTGCGCAAGACACCCACTCAAACCGAGTGGCTACCACGAAGGCCCACCCAATCCAGGTGGGTCCCTTTAAGGTCCCACCCAATCTAGGTGGACCCTTTCTAGGCACCACCAAGTCCAAGGTGGTCGGACATGGATGGAAGAGTGGCAGCCCTTTAAAAGGCCCTCCCTTAATTTTTATTCTTTTGGTGCTTTTCTCCTGTTTCGGTCATGTGGAGGAGAGAGTAACAGTTCAGGATGCTTTGTGCTTTGTCTTCTTAAGTTCTTATGCGCCACTTCTTTGTCAAGGAGGGCTCCATGCTTTAGGGATTACTTTTACCCAGATCGATGAAATCTTTTTCACCATCGGTGTTGGCCTCATGCACATCATAGTATGTAGGGTGGTTGTTATCCAACAATGAGTTTCTCTTTCACTACCTCTAGCTACTTCTGCCCCTTGGAGATTTGTGTTAACACTGGGTGTAACACCCCGATTTCATGAACCCCAATAGGGTGTTGGTTTTCCCATGATAATAGCTCAATAAGTTGGCTCATTTAGTGGAATTGAACGCGTTAAAGGTAATTCATAATTTTAAGATAGTATTTCGTTATTTATAATATATCTTTATGTAAGAATGTTTTCATGACCCAAGGATGACTGTTTAGATTTCGGACCCAATTTCGGTCGGGTCCAAACATTGAAACAGTATCGATTTCGACCTGAAACATAATAAAATAATATTTTTAAGAAGGGATTTGGCATCCAGTTTCGCTTGGTTTCGGGCATATGGTTTCGGATCGTCCAGGTACGAAACTGGTACGTTTCGATCGAAACGTATCGATTTTGACCGAAACTGCCATCCATGTCATGAACAACACATTAATGTCCTTCTCAAGCCCTGAGAATGGCGCACACACCTTCTCGGCCAGTTCCCGAAGCCAATCTTCAGTCCATCTCTCCACCATACCACCCATCTCCTTAACCCTCTCTCTTCCCAATGTCTCCATGTCTCTTTGGACTATTTCTTCCTACTGACCCGACTCATCAAATGGCCCATGACAGTAGGACGGGCTATCTAGAGCCTCTTTTATAGTCCCTGGGACATGATCTTCAAAAGAGGGCAAGATAATGTAGTTGTCCTGTAGAGGAGATAGTTCGAGTAGAAGAGCCAGGTCAACTTCAAGGCCCTCCTTCACATCCACTAGAACATAGGCAGAAGAGGGTCCAAAAGGGACAACTAGCAAAGCTCTTTCAGGTGAGCTCGGGTAGGTTGTAACCCATGTCCCGATGGCCGCGAGACCCTCCGAAAGGATGTCACCAACATGTGGGACTGCTGGTGCTAGAGAGCCACACCTAACGAAACCCTTAGGGCCTCCAGAAGCAAGGTGCTTGCCATTGTCGCCGCTGGTCGTCCACTCCGGCAACTGGTACCAGTCAAACCCTAATACACCCCCTGCAGCGACTGTGCCCTCGACTCCTTGCCCCTGCTGAAGGGCTACCGCAAACATAGACGGAGCCACAAGCCAGGTTCTGTACTCCATCGAGAGGGTGTCAACAACCTGTGAAATAGCTGCCACCGGAGAGCCGCACCCATGAGAGGTCGTGGTGCCTCCGAAGGCAGGGTGATTGACACAATCACCGGAGATGGTCAACTCCAGCACGCGGCGCCAGCAGGGGCCTACTGCACCACCGGCTGCGGCTGAGCCGTCACCGCTGAAGGATTTAAAGTTTAGGTAGACGCGGACAGAACTACGCTATGAGTCGCAGAGGCTCCTTCCCGATTTTGTTGATTTCAGGGCCAGACCGAGACGTAGGAGATAGCATTGGAACCAGTGTGACAAGAGGAATGCATTGACGCCCACCATCGCACGGTTCGAGGGATGGTTGGTCGAGGCGGGACGAGTGGGGCGCGGTTTCCACCTTGCCCGCATGCGGCCGAAACATCAGTTTCGGGACGAATGAGGTAGAGGGATGAAACCACCTCTGTGTTAGGATCATTTCCATACCACATGCACGCCCATCCATGGCCATTTGGCCTAGTTAATGTCTATTTTTAATTTCTTTCCAAAAATATGATAATTTATGTTTTTAATCATTTATGGGCATTGTAATTACGTTTTCTAGCTTCTATTGGCTTTTATGGATGTATGGCATGGCAGGTTTTATGTTTTTACAGGTTTTTGTAAGCGAACCCGTCGATTTTGGTCGATCGGGAAGTGGTTCGACTTCAAACCGAACCCGTTCGTCGCCCAGCTCACATGGTGGTCACACCAGTGACCGTTATGTGTTTAACGCACCGCCTCTGGCGCGTTATGCGTATATAGCGGACCACTAGCGGTCCGTTATGCTCATGTATACTGTTAGATAGGTCGTTAGTGTAACGCCCCTCCCACGACCGTTATGGTCATGGGTAAACTGTGGATTTTCCACCTTCAGGTGGCTTTAATGGAGCCCCACCGGTCCGTTATAGTTTCTGAGTAGTTAAACTTAACAAAAATCACTCAGGTAGTCATAGTGGACCAGTGGAGGTGCGTTATGTCACATAACGCACCCACACTGATCCGCCATGGCCGTTGAGTCTGGGATTGGGGCAGATGAGAATGACAGACCAGAGGAGGCGCGCCATGTTAACATAACGCACCCCACTTGATCTGTTATGCTCTGTGATGGGGCAGAGCTGATCCGTTATGTGCTATAACAGGGCAGCTCTGATCTGTTATAGTCTCAGCTATCCTAAGAGTAATAAAATGCTATTCTAATGCATTCTCCGCCCTATTTAGGTTATTTTATGAATAAAATACATCTTTATGTCTCAGTAGAGTTGCTTTCTCTTTCCTCGTGATAGAGCCACTAGTCGTAGCCCAGCGACCTTAGTGTCGGCCCACCTGGGAGAGGTGGAGGGTAATATTTTTTTTATAGCTGTATTGATCCTTATAAGAAATGTGGTGTTAACTGTACATCATGTATCACTTGTCTTCTTTCAAGACTTTGGCAGAGTGCATAATCACAATTGGATTCCTACATGACGCTCCAAATGTCAATGTCCATGGCTTCAATGTCTATCATAAAAACCGTCTAATATTGGTAGGTTTGTTCTTATTGTTATCTTTTACAGAAAGACCTTTTCTTGTTGAATGTTTTGACTTTTGATAGTTTCATCTAACATGAGTACGGTATGTACTGTGTTAAAAAGGGGCAACCTTCTTACATGGCTTTTGTTGTTGGCAATATGTTAATTTGCTTTGGACTCAGCATTTTAGTATATACTCTTTAGTGTTTTTTCATTCTGTTCATGGTCACTTTCTATATTGCATTTCATTAGGGGCTTTTGTTGGGCTTTTGTTGATCATTAGGTGCAAAATTATCTGGATCCTTTGGTCCATAGGTCTCTCTTTTCCTTTTGTCTTTGTGTATGCATGGCAGCTTTATCTTTTATGACAATAAATATAGTATTGTTTAGGAACCGGACTGCTCTAGGCCAGTTCCGATCCTGGTAAACCGGCCACCAGAACTGGAATGGTCCTGGCCAGTTCTGGTCCAAACAGGCCAGTCTTTTTTTCTTTTTTGAAAGTGGACCAAACAGGCTAGTTGTTTAAACCACGGTCCTTAGAACCACAAAGTGACCGCAACATGGTAATGGGAACAAGATGGGAGCAGGGTGGGGGGTGCTTAGGAGTGGACTTTTTTTCAATTTAGGTTAGAGGATTTATTTATGCTTGGAAGGAGTGGATTTTTGTTGGCTGTCTTGGAAAATTATGCTTAAGGCATGATTGCAGATCTATGTATGAGCTCTCTGTGACCGCTGTTTTTATATCTTCGCTGATTGTCTAATGCTTTAAGCTTCCTTATACTTGGTCTTCCAACTCTTAAGACCTGAGATAGACCCCTCTTTTCTGCCAGTTGAGTCCAAGGATGGTAGTACCGGTTTCGGTTGCGGTCGAAACTGGTTCAAAACATTCAAAAAAGGCAAAAATTACATTGAGCAAGTCCGGTTTTGGTCTGAAACCATTATTTTTTTTAGTTTCGGACCTGGCAAATTAACCAGCAAATATAAAATAAACCATTAGACTGTGGAAATGTAGTATATGCTCATAAAAGTAAAGAAAACATGCAAATGGGGTCTCTCGTACTGGGAAGGGGGCGAGAAGGGGGATGGCTAAGACTTTCGACCATCCGCCTTCCCTATGTTTTAGATTGAAAAACCTCTTTAAAATAGTATCTAGGAAAATCTAGCATGTATGGATGCAGTAAAATAGAAACAAAATGTAGCAAGATAGGAAACAAAGTAAGAAAGGTGAGGTTTGCCCATAGACCAACAGAAGGTGGCCAACTATGTGGCCGCTCAAAGGTGGTGGGCGGCCATGTCGATGGCCACCCCCTGGAATTGGGACTCTCCCACAGCGGAGCTCTTCGATGAAGGAAGGAGAGGAAGGTTCTCCCCAGCTCTCCAAAATGTCCAACCCCCTTCTCCATGATTGAGAGAGGAGTTTTGTATTCAGGGGTCGCTCTAGAAGCCTCAAACATAGTGGGATAAAATGTGGGCGATGAGGGAAAATCGTGCGGAGTGTGGCGGGAGAACGGAGTTATAGGAAGGTGGCTAGGGTCCTGGCTTTCCACAAAGGGGGTAGGTGGCCATGTTAGTGGCCTTCTAAGGGCCTGGGCGGCCAAGTCGATGGCCTTTCAGGTGGGTGAGGGTGTCCACGGATTGAGCCTTCTAGCAAGCTGGGTGGCCATCCTTGTGGCCTTCTAGGGAATGAGGGCAGCCAGGAGTGTGGCCTTCATGGGATGTGGGCGGCTAGACATGTGGCCTTCTTGATATGTGGGCGGCCAACCATGTGGCCTTGTAGATATCAATGCAGAGAATGTATATAGTTGGATTCGCGAAGGGATAAGGTGGAGCCTACCTAAACAAGGATGAGACTCCACATTCCTAATGAACCAAGAGAAAGAGTGTCACTTCTATGGTGACTAGACAAGGTCCGCGAGATATCCAAAATTAGGCATCTACAAATGCCCCTCCAGAACACCCGTTTTGTAAGGGAGCTTGGTGGACTAATAAATGGGTGTTTCGGTAAAGAAACAAGCCTAATAAGGACATCCCGCTCAAGGAGATTCTTGAGCAGAGATTGAGCTTCACATAAGAACAGATAAGCATAATGCAACGACCGTACTTGCCTTGTTGGCTCCTTTCCTCTTTTTTGCAATTTCTACCTGGACTTGGTTGCATAATGTTTTTCTTTCTATATAATGGTAATAGTGTTCAAGACGCAATTGACTGCTTCTTACCGCCTTTGACCGAGTATGATTATCGTATCTGCGGTTGCCAGTAAATCAGGGATCTTGTACAATTTACAGCCGAAAAATCAGTCTTGCATGTTGATCGGCCAAGTGGTAGTGAAGAAGGCCCGAGTCCTTGATGTCTTGATATATATCGTAGACAGGAGTGGACAAAGGAG